>CAVNYN010212814.1:0-71526 GCA_963692815.1 Nyctanthes arbor-tristis
TACCACTATTAATCAGTTTACAATTATCGGAAATGAACAACCGTGCTTAAATAACCATAATGAAAATAAATTTAAAAAAAAAAAGAACAAACCTGATAGCATAAACAAAAGAAAGAGTTGAGGATCAATTTTTGAAAGCAAAATGAGAGAGAAGGCTGAGACATCTCTTATAGAATTTCAGATTGCAGTATTTCCGAATCTGCAATAGGCAGTGGTTTTCCCATACAACTAAAAAACTTTGACTGACTTGAGACGGAATTATGCAACAATCAGCTTTTTCACCTTCAACCCATCGAGTCGGCTGAGTGTGGTTCGGGCAAGAGGAGATGCGGTTTGGTATTAAACCCACCAAAAAAAAAAAAGGAAACAAAACATAATATTAAATAGAATTCAATCTAAGATTAAGCATTTGTAAAAGGAACCCATGGATTCAAAGAATATCACTTACATTTAGGTGAAGAATCAGATAATATTCTGAGCGGATGGTTCGTGACTGAGCGAAACCCACCAACGAGAGATGAACCTGAGATTAGGAGCAGAGGAAATTAGGGGATAGAAGAAGAATCTCATTTTCAAGCAGGGGTTTGGGAAACTAGGGTAGAGAGTTCACCTTGAAGAATCCGATGATTGGGTAGGGAATAGGGATGCTCAGGTTTTGATTTTGGGCAAAATTTTAGAGCGACAGGGTTTATGTTTTCCCAGGTTTATTTTTATTTTTGTTTTTTGATGTACTTTCCCGGGTTTATTTTGGTAAGAGGAGTTTCGTCTTTAACACTTTATTAGTTATTTACCACGGAAAAAACAACCTTAGTCAATAATTAGATCAAGTACCATACTCTTAGTAATTGCCGTCGTTTATACTCATTTGAGTGTAAATACCATGAACATCTTTACCACAGTTCAAATGTCGTGGGTAAAAGATTTTAAACTATGACTTTCCTTGCCGCTATAAACACTTCGTGATAAAAAGCTAATTTTCCCCTAGTGTATTGTTTATTTTATTATAGAAAATAATGTTAATAGATGTTGGATTTACTTTCGCCCCTAATCAATTAATAGGGGCATTTTTATTAGCCCTAATTATCACTAATAGGAGCTAAACTTATTTCCATCCCTATTAATTATTAGGGGGCTTTTTTATTTGTCTCAATTATTGTAAATAGAGACTAAACATACTTCTGCCCCTAATTCATTATTAGTAGGGGCATTTCTTTTATTTTGCCCCTAATTGAGCGCATCTAATACTCTCAAAGTTAATAGTGTAAGAGATCAACTATCCAGTCTGGAGCTACATCAAGAGTACATGGAATAAAACAAGAGCTAGCCCTCCTAGCTATAGTATGTGCAACCGAATTGGCTTGTCTTCTAACAAAAATGACGTCAAAGTCATTCCGCTATTGCATCATAGTTTTGCAATCTTGAAGTAGCATACCATACTCTGAATGATCCACTTCTTCATTATGAAAAGGATCCACCACTCCTTTAGCATCTAACTCGGCAATGACATTATAAATTCCGAAACTCAGCAGCCATTTAAATGCAGTTCTCAACCCCAAGTCTTCAGCTTCCTTAGCAGAGAAAATACCGTCAAATGTTAGCAATCTACATTTGATGATTTCCCCGCTGTCATTGCGAAGGATCATTCCAACTCTGGTGACTCTCTCTTGCTCAAATAAAGTAGCATCCACATTACATTTATGAAAGCCCAATGGTGGTTTGTGCCAAACTGGTGTGCTGAAAATCTGTTGCTTTACTGGTTCCTGTTGCTTCCTGGCATTCACCCATTCCATGAGTGCATTTAATCCATAACTTACTATCTGCCGAGGGTCTTGATTTTGGCTTCTCCAAAGTCTAGCATTTCTGCCCCGCCAAATACTCCAAGCAATAGCACAAACTTTAGCGACTTCCATCTCGTTTCTGCATAAGACTTTGTTAAAGAACCAGTCCTTCACCGAATTACAATTGTCCCTTGGAATATAGAGGTTAGCCATTTACTAGATATTTGTTTGCCATTCATTGTGTAGTGAAATATTTAATTTTTCACTATGAAAATAAAAAAAAATATTTCTCATATTTCACTCCTAATTTGATGCCATTTAGTTATCTAAAAGTGTTGCATTTTTCAGTATCGTTTTTTTTTTTTTTAACTCAAAAAGAAAATGAAAAAACCATATGCATCACTCTTTTTCCTTTTATTTTTAGGTATCACAAAAACTTCAAACGTTTTACCATTTTAAACAATGAGCAATTTTGCATATTTTCCGTAAATTAATTAATTAGGCTTATTGAGGTACATCGTTGAAGATCAAATACACATTTTGTGCTCTTGAAGTATTTGTATTTTTCTCACACATTATAAATTATTAGTAAAAAAGTTAACATAAATGAAGCTTAGATATAACCTCCGAGGAAATAAAATACTTAATTTGAGAACACTGCATAGAGGGAGTAAAACTTTATAGGAAACAAATAGTACAATGTCACTCACACTATGTCACTTTTAGCTGAAAAACGAGTAGCAAATTTAAAGGGGAAAAAAAACAGAGAAAAGAATAATCAAATACTAACATAAATTTTATTTTTTGTATCGAGCCACAATCTTGGCTTAATCAAAATCCAATCAAGAAAGGAAACCCAATGGATAGGTGAGTCATTAATAGAAGTCCGCGATAAAGATAAGATATGAATCGGTAGAATGCATGCGGCTGGGGTTTCTAGAGGGGAGCAATAGTCGAAGAGTGATCTGGAACAATTCAAATGGCAAATAGAAATCCAAAAAAATTTAAAAATGAAAAGGATAAGATGTAATATCTACCATAGAGCTTACCAAACAATAGCAAAGAGACAGAATAGTTCAGGCGGGAAAACTGAACGTCTACCAGAGCACTTTTAATTTAATTAATATATAGATTTGTTTTTTCATTTGACATGTTGATTCTCTATAATTGAATAGATGGATAAATAGATTGTAGTTTTAATTTTGTTGAAATTAAACACATAATATTCTTTCCCTTAACAATTCCTCTATTATGATAAAATAGTCTACGGCAAGTTGAAAACTTAATATCAATGGTTTTTGAACTTTGAAATCATCTCACTCATCATTGAAGCATGTTTCATAAAGAATAAACTAGATTTTTACTCGTGTGTTGCATGGGAATATCGCCTAGTATTATGTAATAATAAAGTTGTTATCAATTTTCAATGTGTTAACTAAACCCAATAATCATAATATGTCAAACTATTCATGTCAACTCAACACTTTGTTCATTAGAAGAAACGTCTAAAAACATTAAAAATATATATGTAATCAAAAAGACATATGATAAAGTGAATTTCACATATATTACGCAACTTTACACTTTGTGCCAATTGAGTTACCTATTCTATTTTTTTTAATGCCATAGAACAAACACTTCATAAATTCTCACATAAGGTTCCTATGTGCCATTTTTGTCCAAAATCATCACAAAATCTCATTAGAATCATGATCCTTTTACCCCTTCAAAAAAAAAAAAAAAGAAATGAGAACAATATTTATACCTTACAGAAACACAATGCACACACGGCATAGAAACACTACGCGCCATGTAACAATAGTTTTGTTAGAGGTGGAATGGTAAAATTTTAAAAATAATTAAAAAAAAAAAATTATTCACTACCCTACACCTACCTAACTGCCCGTCCCACCCCCAAATTTAGAACTTGGTTGGAGAAACACCTCAATTTTTCCATTCTAGATAGGTTCCTCATCTCTTCTCAAATTTCATGGACGGTGAACAACTCAATTGAATCACTCGATAGTATAATATTTTTATGTAGCATGTTATGTACTATATACTCAAATCAAGAATCCAATTTTTTTACGATAATCTGGTGCTAGTTAGAATCCATATCTGAAGGCCTCATTGACAGATAAGAAATAAAATCCAAACTGTAGTATGAATTAATTTCACTAACAAAATTGGCAGCAAAACGAAAAGAAAACTAATAACTAAGAGAGACCTAAAGCACCAATTTAAATGCTTTAACTTGCAGTGGTCCAAAAAATGTCCATCAAATCAAAATACATAAATTAATAATTGTTCAAAGACTTGTGAATTCATAATAGTGCTTTTTAGTTGTTATCCATTGTTTCTAATTTCTATATCAAGAATGTTTTATATCACAGATTTTTGTTTTTCTAATTAAATGTTATTGTGTGCTTCTTACTTCAGAGTCTAGCGCATCAAAAAAGTTATTAAAGGGGTCAAGAATCTATTAATTGAATTTATAAAAAAGAATACCTTAATCTTTGATTGAAAAAAGGTCCTCATATATTTTTTTAAAAGCAATTGTTTCCTCTGCAAAGGTAAGGAATTGCAATCGACGAATAACAAATTTAAACCGAAAAACCCAAACAAATAAGAGAGCTGGTAACATTTGTAACAAATATTATCTCTTTTTTTTTCTTTTTAATTCTTTCAATTTTTAACTGCCTTCTAGATTTTTCCAACTGTCATTCCAGTCCCACAGGACACACAGCTTATACTAATGAGAGGACCCAAATATCCTTATCTATAGCAGAAATAGGGGGAAAATTGCGGTAAGCCTCTACTGCATCTCCTTTCATTTGGTTAATATATATAGATTATACTCAATCTATATCGTGAGGAAATTTCTTTACTAGCCTTTTACATATCTATATTTTGTTTCTTGAAGAGTTAGGCAGAACATTTCTCCATGGCATATTCTATTGATAACATATATATACATATCATCACATCTTTGTTTTTTTTGTCATATATCTATACACTATTGTATAATTAGACCCTACTAAATTGCTGCCACTTTCCCTCAATCCATTTATTTTTCTCTTTTCTATTTTTAGCTTTTTCCCATTGATATGGTTCATTTTTAAATTTTCTTTTTCAATTATACTAATTATTTTTGCAGAACTTACTTGCATTTCTTCTCTCTCAATTTTTAAGTACTAGGCGAAAAAAATGATTGTAATAATGGACAAACTTAACATAAATGGATGACACAGACGTATTTTACAGAGAGAATGTGAGGTAAGGATACAATTACCCAAAAAAAAAATAAAAAATAAAAAATACCAAGCACACAATAGTGTTTAAAGGTAGGGGACATTCTGCACCAATTATCCAATAGACGAATGTTAGCTATTTATTATGAACACAAGGGGAAGATTTCATATTCATTCTACCAAGTTGGTAAACTTCAATACTTCCCGTTTAAAATTGCATTTTTGGCAAGTCTTAAATGTTTCTTTCACAGATATATTTCCAGGCTTTATTGACGGTGCTTATTGGTAAAATATGGCGTTCCTGGCTCGACCTACTAGTGTCAGTCAACTTACTTTCGGCTTGAATACCTTCTTACATATAGTCACATGTTCTTCTTATATATATTCCTTTTGTCCCAAATATATAATCCACTTTTTATTTTCCAATTGATGTAGGAAAAGAAAATTAATTTTATTAGCATTAGGATTTAGGTTTTAGTTTATAGTTTTATTCTAGTAGGATTTTAATTGTTTTCCTTGTCCAAGTTTATTTTGGAGTTTTAATCCTTTTCCTTTTCCAATTAGGTAACTTAGGGTTTTGGAGATCCTCTATATGTATATATGTCGTAGTTTTCTATTGCTAGGGATATACAATATTATTCAGAATAAAACTTTATCCTTATTTTTATCTGGTTTGGTTATACTTTTCCTTTATCTTTTGCATCCGTTCGAGCCATATTTGAACAACACCAATTCGTGTATTATGAACAAGAACATCTTTTATTATTCTCGTTTCTGTTTTGCGTCAGGTGGTATTAGAGCTTATGGCGAACAACTAGGGCAAAACCATTGAGGCTAGGTCTGAGGCAATGGAAACCAATTTGCAGGATATCAGTAATCAACTCAAAATTGTGTTGGTTGCCTTGAAGCTTGGAGGTAATCTACAACCACCTGTTGCTCTCCCAACAAATCTAGCCTATATTTCCCTAATACATCCAGCCCATGTTCAAGCCCTAATTCCCTATCGTGAGCCAAATGAAGATCATAACAAATACAAAGTCAAGGTAGAGATTCCTATTTTCAGTGGGAGTTTGGATGTGGAGTCTTTTTTTGATTGGTTGATTGAGGTAGAAAAATTCATTAAAATCATGGAGGTTAATGAGGAACGTAAGGTTGCAATTGTAGCATACAAGCTTAAAGGAAGAGCTGGTGGCAAAGTATACTTGATAAGCATTATAGATTAAGACAACCGGCTATCAGAGAATGGATCCTTATGAAAGAATTCTTGCAACGTCGGTTTCTACCTAGAGGTTATGTGCAATCTTTTTACATGCAATTTTGGAATGTAGGTAGGGAAGTCAGTCGGTGGCTACCTATGAAGATGAATTCTTGAGGCTACAATCTCGTTATGGTGTCATAGAGGCTGATGACTATCATATTGTACAATTTGATACAAAGTCTTCAGTAATCAAAATCAAGGAATCCATGCATGTTACAAAAATAGAAGAGCTTGATAAATTTCCAACATTAAGATTGGATTTGAGTGCTGAATTTGAGTCCCCCAAAGATGACATTGAAGTAGATACAATGCCACAAGAATGTGGCAACAAAACTCTTGAATCCAGGGAGGCAACTTTCATGGTCCAAGCTCCACTTTTTGGCAATTCATGAGAAGAAAGATTCTTCAGTGGATGCACTGGAAAAGGCCAATAAATCATATGAAATATTCATTTTGTTGTCTTGGATGAGTAAGTCATTTATGAGGAAGATTTAGTTAAGAAGGCACATCTTTCCATTAGAAAAATTATTTTAAATCTCAACTTTGGTAGATGTAGGCTCGAGGTACTAAAGCTTCAATGGTGGCTAATAGTTTGCGTATTTGTAAGGTCTACTTGTTGGTCAGCTCAAGTAACATTGTGGCTATGGGAAAAGTTGAGGAAAGATTATTTTGTTCGAGTTTATCACTCACACAAGTCAAGCAAGATGTTACTATGTCATGGCTTCTTGCCAAAAATAAAACTCAGGGCGAGTTTTTCTTTAAGAGAAGGAGTCCGATGTAGGACAAGAAAATTAATTTTATTAGCATTACGATTTAGGTTTTTGTTTTTGGTTTTATTCTAGTAGGATTTTAATCGTTTTCCTCATCCAAGTCTATTTTGGAGTTTAATCTTTTTCCTTTTCCAATTAGGTAACTTAGGGTTTTGGAGCTCCTATATACATATCGTAGCTTGCTATTGCTAGGGATATACAAAATTATTTAGAATAAAACTTTATCAGTTTTTTTTTTTATCTAGGTTTGGGAATATTTTTCCTTTATCTTTTGCATCCGTTCGAGCGATATTCTAGCAACATCTGTTTGTGTGTTACAAACAAGAATATCTTTTATTATTTTCATTTCTGTTCTGCATCATCAATTGTCTCAAATATATAGCTCTATTTCTTTGTCATTAAAAAGTCTAATTTGTAGTTTACTAGTCTACCCCATTTTTTTTAGCAAGCACTTCCATTCAATACTTTTTCTTTTTCTTTTTTTTTTTGGTTGTTTTGGGGGGGAGGGGAGGGAGATCACTGGGGGAAAATTAGCTTTTTACCACGAAGTATTTAAGGCAACGACAACCATAGTTAAAAGTCTTTTGCCCATGGCATTTGAACTGTGGTAAAAACGCTTGTTGTATTTACACCTAAAAGATTATAAATGACGCCAATTGCTATAACTGCAGTAATTGATTGAATTATTGGTTACTGTTATTTCTGCTATGGTAAATAAACTACCTTTAATGTGTTGTTTAAACTCTCCTGCTACCAAAATACACCCGGCAAAACATATACGCTTCTACTGGAAAATTTTTCCTAAAACCAAAAAGCGAACCCACCTTTCCCCTATTTCTCTCTTGAAACTACAGAACCCAATACTCTTATCCTCTGACTAATCTCCTCTACCTACTCACCCAAAGCCCTACATGTGATTCTTCTCCTCTACTCCTAATCTCATCCGTAATATGCTCTAGAATATTTCCCATTGCTGGTGGTCGTCGCTTCCGTCACGAACCATGGGTCATATTCTTTAGCTAAATGTAAGCGATTTTCTTGGAGTTTAGGGGTTACTCTATTTTTTAGTTTTTTTGGAAACCAAACTTTCAATTAATACGTCACTACAAACTGTCGATCCAATACACCAAGGTATACAATTTGACCATGACTCATATATTGACCATGACCCATATATATAACAGAGGATAAAGCGAGAGAGGCCATACTGTGGGCACCCATATTTCGCTTATGAGAAATATGACTACATGGACTACATCGAAGCTCAGTCAGGACCAGCTAGGTTTCATTAAGAAGAGGGCCATTATGCAGAAATTCTGAGTTCCATTTAAATCTTGTACCATTACTAAGCAATCCGTCTCGACCCCATTTATTTTAAACCTATGATTTTTAGCAAATTTCAATCCTAGAAGCAATGCCATGGCTTCTACATCATCAACACGGGGAACTCCATCGAAACGTTCAGCAAAAACACCTATAGTGATACTAGAATCATTTCGACTACTAGCCCCAACTGAAAAGCTTCCTAAAGCTTCATTGACTGGAGCATCAACGTTAAGTTTAAAGCATTCTATTGGAGGTGTAATCCATTTATCTGGAGCTCTATTTGTTGAAAAATCCTAAAGCTCCTATACTTAAGAGAAGTTAGCTGTCAAACTTAAACTAGAAACAACAATTTTGGCAGGATCCTGTTCTTTACCATTATGCACTAACTTATTTAAGTCGAACCAAATGCATCGTGCAGTACAAAGAATTTGGCAAAGTTGATGATCATCACTAGCAGAAGAAATAGCATAGATCACATCTTTAACATCCTTCCAGCCCCTATGTTGTTTGATAAAATTCCACAGTCCAACACATTTCCACACTTCCTCAACATAGGGGCATTCAAAAAATGCATGTTGTATACCTTCAGCTGTATAACAGCGAGGGCATAGAAAGTTAGCTTGGATTCCCCTTAGGATCAAATTAGTCCTAGTAGGAAGGCTGTTATGATAAACTTTCCACCAAAATAGATGCACTTTCAATAACACCTTCATTTTCCATATTCTCCCCCACCATGCAAAATTGTGCTTTCTGCTAGTTGACGCCCCTTGCTTAGACTCTTTCATGAGAAGCTTATACCCACTTTTAACTTTGTATTCACCACTGTGATTATAGTGCCAAATCAGCTTATCTGGATAACTGCCCATTCCAGTTGTGATACCAAGAATGCTTTCTAAATTAGGCGCCAAGAATAAAGCATTAACTTTCTTTTGATCCCATTTACCCAAACCTGTAAGCAAATCAGCAACTCAGACTACCTGTGATGAGGATTTCGTGATGTGTCAGAAACTGGAACTTTAGGAAGCCATCGATCTTCGAAGATACTGATAGATGGGCCACCCCCACTCGCCAACGTAGCCGAAGCTATAATAACTTTTTTCCCCAAAAAATACATCTCTATTGAATGCCAAGAGCTCTCGAAATCCACGCGCACTGCATCTTTTGGAAGACATAGCTTTTGCCATTTGATCCAGTGAAGCTTTCTCTTCTCCGTATCTCCACCCACCAAAACCTACCAATTGCTCACTGAGTCGAGGAAAGAATACCCATTGGGATTTTGAAAATACTTATCAGATAAGACAAAATTGCTTGCAAAACTGATTTAATGAGTAGTTCTCTTCCTCCAACAGAGAATAATTCCCGTTTCCACACTGTAATTCGTTTCCATACACGATCTAGAACGATGGTAAAATCTCTCCTTTTCTAATTACCAAACGCTAGAGGAAACCTCAAATAATAGCTCCATCTATCTTCTAATCAAATGCCCAAAGGTTGTGATAATCTTTGCTTATCCCTAGTTTTGACATTAGGGGTAAACATGATAGAAGATTTGTCAATATTAACCTGCTGTTCCAAACCAGCTTGATAAGTCCTCAAAATGTTATCAAAAGAAGAGATCTCTGAATCCTTAGCTCTCAAAAAGATGAGACAATCATCTACAAAAAAGAGATTATTAATCCATGGACATGATTGAGCACATTTTATCCCTAGAATATCCTGTCTAATTTTCGCTTGATGTAATAATCTAGAAAATGCCTTAGCGAAAAGTAGGAGAAGATATGGCGACAAAAGACATCCTTGCCTCAACACTCTGGTCGGGATTACATTTTCGTGTGTCTAACCATTGATGACAAAAGAGAACTTGGTGGTTGAAATACAATTAAGAATAAGTTGTTGCCAGTGAGATGGAAATCCCATTTTACTCATTCGAATAATAAGACCATCTACACGATTGTAGGCCTTGCGTATGTCTAATTTTAGAGCCATGAATCCCTTCCTACCATTGTGCCTTTTTCTCAGGGAACGTAAACATTCATAAGTAATCAAAGCATTATCTGTAATTTGTCACCGTACAATAAAAGCACTTTGGTTCTGCGAAATGGGAGTAGGGAGTACTTTCTTGAGTCTCTAGCAATTGTTTTAGAAATGCTCTTGTGAAGCACATTGCATAGACTTAAGGGTCAAAAATCAGTAACGTGGCCAGCCTTTTGCTTTTTAGGAATTAAAACGATATTTGTAGAATTAAAACTTATAGTTACAAGTGACTCGCCATGATTCAAGCATTGTAAGCAAATCCTAGAGATATCGTCCCCAATCATATCCCAATGAGACTGGTAAAAGATGGCATGGATTCTATCAGGCCCTATAGCTTTATGTGATCCTAGTGACATAACAGATTCTTTCACCTCCTCCTTAGTAAAAGACATCTCAAGAAAATCGACATCAGTAGCTAAAAGTAAAGTATGGATACCTTGAATTGCCACATCCAACTGAGCTGTAGATGGGTTAGAACTAGAAAATAATTTGTCAAAATAATTCTGAAAACAAGCAAAAATATCCTCCTCAGAAAACCATTCTTCTCCGTTACTTCCCACAAGGTGATTAATTGAATTCTTCTTCTTTCTTGATGATTCTTTTGCATGGATAAGTTTTGTTTCCTGTCCCCTTCTTTCAACCATTGAATTCGGGATCTCTGTTTCCAATGCAACTCTTCCCGTTCCAACAAATGATGGATTTTTCCTTCTAACTCACAAACCTTTTCCATGTTGTCTGAGGGCCGATCTCCGTTAAGTATAGAAGAAAGCTCCACTTGTAATTTCTTTAGTTCTTGTCTCAAATTACCAAACTTACTTTTACTCCAATTAGAAATTCTCTACAGTAAGAGTTAAGAAGGTTCACTAACCTTTCAGCAGAATCAAGCTGCCCATATTTTGCCTTTCTTCTGTACCAAGATTCCTTGACCATATATGCAAAGCCAGCTTCTCTTACCCACCACGGTTCAAAAAGGAAATTCATAGGCTTTCTATGGCCTAGTGTGTTGAAGCATGACATCTCCAAATTGAGAAGAATATGTCGATGATCAGAGCTGACATAATCTAAGTATTGCACTGCTATAGAAGGAAATAAATTTTGCGCATTCTCATCCCAAAGATATCTATCAAGACGTTCTTGTATAAACTGTGGATCCACCGCTTATTCATCCACGTATATCGTGGTCCCGGAAGCCCATATACCCCAGTAGACAATCTGCCACAGCATTTCTAAAATTCTCTACTCGACTTTTAGTTCTTATGCCTCCACTTTCTTTTTCGTTAAGTGAAAGAATTTCATTAAAATCACCACCACAAATCTAACATAGAGAGTTCATTGTTTTAAGTTTTCGTAATAAATCCCATGAGACATGTCGATGCTCAATTTTTGGATGTCTATAGAAATGTCTATGGTCAATTTATTATTGTAGTCAAGAACAACATCTATGTCCTATAGAGTAGGATTGGAGTGTTACATTACAATCATGTGACCACAACACGACAAGCCCTTCATCCTGTCCTCTGCTATCTACAACAAAACTATTGTCAAAACCAAGCTTATTTTTCAGATTGTATGCCTCTATTCCAAAAAGTCTCGTCTCTGAGAGAAAGTCGAGAATTGGGGAATACAAGCGGATAAATTTCCACGGTGCATATAAAGTGACAGGGTTCCCCACACCCTACACATTCCAACATATGCATCTCATGGCTTCTGGCGGTCCGGCAAAGCAGGTTCCACCATTTGGTCATTAGGAACGACTTCTGTCATTGTTTCATGTTTTGATTTTTTACTTGGAGAGTCCCCCATCACATCGTTCTCAGATACTATCTTTGTTTCAACCTTTAAATAGCTTCATTTGAGGCTTGTATTTAACCCTTGCAGCCCAACGTATTTAGTTTCTGTGTGATTATCCTCAAGTAAATTTCGATTATCCATTGCTCCCTTAGGAAACATCACCCAGTGGATTTATTATCACTTGTTCTTCCAGCACTTGTGCACCGTTTCCACTTTCTTCCTCTACTCATTTGTTTCGGTTGGTTGAATGTTTCCCCAATTTTGATTCTTTGAAACGTCAGTACCAAAATTTCTAAATCCCTAGCCCTCTTCGTCTTTCCCAATTGAAAATGACAACAGACTAGTGCCAGACAGCTCGCACTTTTCCGCTTCTTTCTCATCACGAAGTTACCAGCCAACTTTTTTTCACCGGCTACTAGTGTCGTTGACTTCTTTTCTTCCTCAAATCCTTTGAAGCTCTCCAGCTCCACGCCACCACCTTCTCATTCAGTCATTCCAAATCTAGATTCTTTGAAGTCTAAGTTTAAAGGTAATTTTGAAATTCTAACTTTAACTCCTAAATTCAAACAAGTTAAGAAATTGAGTGGTGCTTGTGTTAAGAAATTGAAAGCTGAAATTTGAAAGTTGTTAATGTTCCAGTTAATACTTACTACTTTTTCTACTCAGTGTGGACTGTTGAGTCTGGAGGACGACCTGCTATATTTCTTGAAGGGGGTGGTAAGCTCAAATAGATTAATGACTGAATTCTGATTATGAGTAAGGAATGAGAAGAGAACAGTAATCTTGCATTGTAACTATTGTTGCAAACTTGCAATTTTTTCCCTGACTCTTAATTGTTGAAAGTTAGATGTTAATTTGAACATGCCTCTGCCACTAATAATCAGAATCAAATTGCTCTTTCTTATACTATGCAGTTGGATAATTGGAGTAAAAATTATACGTTAACCACCAGACCACTGATTTCTTTTATTATGCTATTGATTTAGTTCCTGATTTGGTGAATGGTGAGTTTCTCTATTAGTCAATTTTCCTATTCATTATGCTTTAGGGTTTGTTTGGTATGTATTATAAATGGATTGGTTTATAATACATTTTGAATTTTAAATTTTTGGGACACGTGGTAAATTCTACAATTAACACCTCACACACCCATCACATCAAATAACAATTTTTTAGTTTTCAACAAAATTTGACCTATATCAAATTAAACCAGATGCCCTAAAAATTCAAATTTCAAAATATATTATAAACCAATACAATTATAAATGATACCAAGGGACCATTAATTAACTGTGAATGGTGAGTGCTTGAAGCCTTAAACTTTGGGGTATTTAGTACTTTGATTGTTCATTGCTCACTAGTTGGTTTTTGTAATTCTTAATTGTTGGATTATTGAAAGATTTAAATGGTTTAAATTTAAAAGGATAATTTTCTAATTGATTCTATTGATCTTTTTGGGTTTTAGTATTTTGATCGTTGATTGCTCACTAGTTGCTTTTTGTAGTTGTTCTTTATTGTTAGACCGTCGGAAGATTTTAGTGACTTAGCTTGAAATGGACAATAAGTTTCTTACTGATAGTTTGACAATTTTTGTCGAAAGTGAGCTTGCTAACAATATATATATATATATATTCTCTTATAAATGAATTTGCTAAAGTAAAAAATCGTCGGGTTCAAGTCACATTTTAGCCTGATATTAGCTCAATATATCTGACATTGGTACTCTTTTGAAAAATTAGTATTTATATAAATGGATTTTTTATTGTTCTGTCCAGCTAGGGGTACTCGGGCATGCTGGCTACACCCCAGTTTTCATTCACAAATTCTTTAGCAATTAAACTCTGAATACATGGTTACTCACCAATATGAATGCATCATTTAGTCCATTTTACTAATTGTTAATTCAATGTTTATAAATGCATGATCTAATAGAAAAAACCAGATATAAAATCAAAATAATAATTAATAATATCGAGGGGCAAATATGAAATTAAACTAAATAAATAAGGGTAGAATCGTCCAAAAATATTTCTCCAAGTTATTCTCTTTTAGGTAGTATATAGATGTATTGTTCTTAAAAATTTTGGTGAGATGCCTCATCCGGGTTCTAAGAGATTGTGCACTGTCACTCATACCAATACTCCACGCATTAATTCATATACAAATGCATTCAACTCTGCCTGAGGCTCCGCTTTACGTCATGATATCACTAATGCTACAAACATATTCTACCATTCTTTACTGCATAGATTTTTCTTAAATGTTTTTCATTGCAGATTGTTAGACTGAACTTTTTTTTAGTTACATCATATTTAATTTGATCTTATTAATAAAGTGATTGTGATTGTGATTCTAGATTGTCATAACACTTCACCTGTTACTTCTTCTATGAATGTGTCCATTCCTGTCTCATGTCCACGGTGTGGAACGCCATTGAGTGCTATCAAAGACGGTGAGAATACATACTTTTTTAGTAACTCATTACCTTTTGTATTCACAAGTTTGCAGTGAAATTAATTAATAATGTTGTGATTTATAAATAAGCTGTGCTTCATTGGCTCGGGAAAGGTAAAGCAAAGGTACTCTTGCTTGTCGAGCAAGATTTAAATAACATAAGACAGCTTGGCATAGTTAAAAAAGTCCTTTTGGAAAAGACGTGTACTTAAATGCATTATAATGTTATGAGGTTACTAAAAGTATATGAACTGGACTAATTTAGGGATCTTTACAAAAATGCCTCCAAATTAAGGTAAGCTTAGAAAAATACGTCAAAAAATTTTGTTTGGAACAAGATATGTTGAAACAGTCACGACCTACACGACGCTCTTCCGATCTCCCATAGAGTACAACCCAGATTCTTCAGAGCATACATGGCATAGTTTTCTAAGGTCCTGACAATTGAAAACTCTAGGCAAAATTAGGCCCAATACTGCTGAATTTTTAACAATTGAAAAATACACCAATTGTGATTTAGGGACATAATGCCGGAAAATTATGGTGCTTTGCATTAAAATGTTAGGTCTATAGTAATCAAGTAGTCGTGTGCTCCTTGGGGAATACCCTTCTCCACCACTTTGCCCATTTTACTATTATTAGTTATTTTTTTAGAAGGGTCTTTTTGTAAATATCTATCTAACTTTAGTCTATTCCAAAGATATTTGGTAAATGTTTTAAATTCTAAAAATACTGTGTTACACAGATAACAAATATTTAATTTTTATTTTTTAATATTTTCATTATCTTTTTCCTTATTAAATATTTTTAGTAACACCACCCCACCCTCGCCCGCCCGCCCACCCACCCGCCCGCCGGCCATAGCCGGCCAGATTGCAGCCGACGTCCGGCTGAATTCTGGCGACTCGTCGGCTCGAAATTTTTTTCTTTCTACTCTTTTTTTTCCTTATTTCCCTTTTTTCTTTGTTTTCTCTCTTTTATTTGAAATCATTTTTTATTTCTGAATTTATATAGCATCAATTGTTTGAAGTTTTAATTTATATAATATAATAGATGATGTTATATTATTTTAATATAGGTTGTTATCCGATCTACATAACCTGTTAAACAAATAACATAAATTGTTACACGGAAAGTATAGTTTGTTATACAAATAACAAAAATTGTTTATTACCATATGCTGTTACACACATAAAATACCTTTTTACCAAATAACGTGGCTTGTTACATAAATATCATAGCTTTGTTTCGCACATAACAGAACTTGTTACGTAAATAACATAGCATGTTATGCACATAACATGACGTGTTGGACAAGTAACATAGTTTGTTATACAAATAACATAGATTGTTATTAATTAATAAAGTATTGAAACAAGTATAACTGGTATATAAATAATAGTAGACAAATGATATTGTAAAAAACATAAAAAAATTATAAAAAATTCAGAAAAAATAGAAAAATAGAAAATTGTAAATTTGACGGCTTAAATAACTCGGATTGACAAAACTAACGGTGCTCACCAACCTTAAGGTTCATGAGCCTTAATTGCCTCATCGTTCCACTTTCGGGAAAGTATCATACTCAAAATTCTACACCAAACAATAAAAAAACCCAAATTTCAACAAGATTTTTGATCTAATAGTCCCTTGATCCATTCTGACATATGTTCTACATTAGCTTGTTACATAAATAATATTGATTTTTTAATAACAAAGATTATTAGACATAAAATATATATTGTTACATAAATAACATAGCTTGTTACAGAAGGTAACAGAACTTGTTACGGAGATAACTTAACTTGTTACACACACAACGAATCTTTGGCGTGAGAAATTTGGCGTGAAAAATTTTCTGTCATTGCAACCTTACCTGTTTACGAAAATTTCATCCTTGAAATTAGACTTACTTGATCTAGAAGGTCTGAGTATAGCCCTTTCGAGTATGTTCTTCCTTTCCCATATGGCTTCATCTCTACCACGCCTATCCCATTATACTTTCACTAAAGGAATTTCATTATTCCTTAGGACATGAACCTTTCTTTCCAATGTACACACCAGTGCCTCTTGATAAGTCAAATCTTCCTGAACATTAATTGACTATACTTTCACCATGTGACTCAGGTCATTGATATACTTTCGCAACAAGAAAACATGGAATACATTGTGCACAGCTGAGAGTTCTAGTAGCAATGCTAATCGAAAAGCTACATTCTCAATCCTCTTAAGTATTTCAAATAGCACAATAAATCTCAGTCTCAGCTTTTCTTTCTTGTCAAAACGCAAGATACCCTTTAGCAGAGCAACCTTAAGAAATACTTTTTCTCCGACTTGAATATCCAAATCCTTTCTCCTCTTATCAGCATAGCTCTTTTGTTTATCTTGTACAACTTTAATCCTCAATTTGATTTTCTCAATGGATTCAACTGTTTCTTTAACCAATTTTAGACCCAGAAGTTTCCTCTCACCGCCCTCATCCCAGTGGATAGGTGATCGACACCGACGGCTTATTTAAAATTATTTCATAGAAATACTCATTCTTTCAAATTAAACATTTTGCAGGTTCAGAGTCAAAAGAGATGCTTTGAGTAGTGGTGGCTTTAAATTAATTTGGAATTTATTATGGAATGAATTAAACACTATTTGTTTATTCTTGAATATTTTAGATTCCCTATCTCTTGACATCGATAAGTTTTCCGTGATATTATTTCCAAGATTATGAAAATTATTTTTCCACATATTTTGTCCACTTTGGTATTTATTTAAAAGGAAGAAAATATGCGTAACATTCCGGGTGCTTAGAATTCAGGCGTTACACCACCACATTTGACAACAAACTAACTAGGTATCTATTAATTCCCAATTTCAAGTAAGAAGTCGAAATCAATCTATTGTTTCCTATAGATTTAGCAATTAAGATCGGTTTAAGAAATTCTAAAGTAGGTTCTTCTTTACTTCTTTTACCAAACTATCTAAGCATTCTCCATATCAATTTAAAGAAAACAATGAATCAAAGATAATTACTTAACAATGAAATCCAAGCATGGAATAATCAACCAAATTTCTAACTATAAATAATACTTGATATTAAAGATGAAAGATATATCGGATTGATTAATAAAATAAGTAGGAACCATAAACATTTCAGACAAATGGAATTAATTTGATACCCAAACAATTACATTGTCAAAAGGGTTTCATCTTCAACCTTTGTACAAAAATGTTTAGAACATAATCAAAGTAAAGCAACAAAAGTAGATAGAACCTGACATATATTCAAGTATAAATCTATGAATTCTTCTATGAAAATGCCTTTACTTTGTTCCTTGCTTCCTCACTCCTTTCTCTCTTTATTCCTCTCCAAAAACCTGTTCTTGAATGACCACAAGAGTGCTCCTTATATAGGGAAAATCCACTAACTTGCTTATTGCAACTTGATCAAAGTTAATCCACATGCCAGGCTGGCTTCAGCAAATCTGATGCAAGTTGTAGCTATAATTTGTTGATGACATACATCGAATGTGGACTTATTTCCAAAATACAAGTTGTGCCAAAATTAGTTGGCTATGTGGGGGAAAAAGTTCAGGCCGATTGGAGATTTTTCGGCCGAGATATGTCCAAAATAACAAGCATTGCCCACTTGTCCAGCAACCGTCGGGTGAATGCATCAACATGTAGATTGTAGGCGATTTTGGAAGCTGTTCGTCCATGTTCATAATTGAATGATAAAATTTGATTTTTAGATCTTCAACATGTATTTCGAATGGAGTAAGAATCACAAGATTTCGATAACTACAGCTTGACATATGTATGAAACACCAACAGATGTACAGATGGAATGTTTGACTGTCAAACTGTTCTGGTTCTATCTTCTTGGCCTTTTTTGGTCAACTTAAGTTTTGAATCTGGGAAAGTGATAAAGATGTAGATTGTAGATAGATCTTTTTTCTTAATTTTCCAGCTTGAATCACACCAATCAAATATCTAGAACTCTAGATATGATCAATATAGTAAAAGCTACATACTAGTAAGCATCTTATCTTGATAAGAACAAAACTTGCAATTTGATAATGACTTTTGACAACATTGTGAACAGAATTTGAATTGGTCACATGAGATGATTTGGTAGATATTTATCTTTCCAATCTCACTTTAATCATCATCAGTGGACCTCTAAAACTCCAGTTATCATAATTTCTTTGACACTTGCCCACATTAGACGTAATTGTTGAACATACCGACTTGTCTTGATCAACTTGCGCCATGAACTTCCGAAACTTGAAACACATAAAATACATCGATAAGTACCACTTTTCATGTATAATACTTGCCAATATTCATATGAATACACACTTCAATTAATTGCATTTTTAGACTATGTATTCATACAAAATAAACTTGTAGCATGAAAATCGATTTATCTCAATAAAATGGTTAGATTACTATCAAATAAACCTTTAGTGCCTTATAAATGTTATATCAAATATACAAATTTTGACACTAATCAACCACCAAAAAGCAGATGAAAACTAATATTTAAACTTTTAAATGTACTCAGTGAACATGAAAAAGACCATAAAAGAAAGAAAATTGACGACTGGTTACTCACAGAATAGAATATCTTCTAAGCATTTCAACCATTGACGGATTCTTTGCATGGCACTTATCCTGATCTATCTGAACTTTAGAAATGACCAATGTATACTAGCACCCATATGTTTCGTTCACCTAAATAAGCCAAAAAAATATATCTATGTGCTGCTTATATACCAGAATAAAGAGATATAATTTAGCTGCTAATATCAGAGGCATCCCCTGAACCTAAGTCTGGTTAAGAAAGTTTTCAAAACTACGCTATTACATTTATCGTTTCAAGAACTGAGTTTCCATGTTCACTAGTTCCCTTTTGCACTAAAAGTCTATAACTAAAGTGCAGATGCTTTTATTTTTTCTATCATTTTCTAAATTCTCAATTGTGTGTGTGTCCGGCTTGTTGAATTTCCAACACAAACAGATGGTGTTTTTACAGCTTGACTACCTACCTTAAATTTATTTTTGGCCAACCAAGCAGCACCAAAAGTGGGTCTACAGTATGAGGGAAGTGCTTCCTTTAGAGCTTCAACCAATGCAAGTCTAGCCTGACCTAAGTGATCTCTATATTCAACATGTTACATTAAGATAAAAAAAACTTTGAGAGGATAAATTCAATACAAATTATATAAAGGTAACTAATTGGTGTATACCAAATGCAATGATTAAAGAGAAACCTGTTGGATTTTGATTATCTTATACATATACTATTTGCAACCACAATATAATATTTTTTTTGAAAGATATTTGCAACCACAATATAATATTAGCAACTGCATAATTTGATATTTTGTATATAGAAAGCAGATCAAATTTATGCAGCATTCCTTGGTAGAGCAAACTAATGCTGAGGATCGATTTTTGGAGAGAGGGTTCACTGTTGATCTCACGGGTATGGAAGACACCAGGGGAAGCCAGACGCGATTCAAAAAATTGCTGAGGTTCTTTGTTTTAATCAAAGATGTGGGCCCCATAACTAAACCATGTGGCACTGATTGAGTGCTACATGGGTAGATTTGGTTCCAAACTAGATCTACTTTTATAGAAAGACCCCATTAATACTGCCAAATAGAAATATTGGTCTCTTTTTTTATTCGTTTTTAGTCCAACTTGCTTTAATATGTTCCCACGTGTAATCTACCTTCCTTTCTTTTTTTTTAAGTCCATTTTTTCTCTCATTCTTTGCCACTTGTTTAGCTACTACTCTTATTTGTAACTTTTGAATAAAAAACGTGATAATTAATTTAGTAATATATATATATATATATTAAATGAGAGTTGTTGGACACAATTAAATTGATCCGTCTGCGTCATAAGCTCAATTTTTTAATCTTTCCCGCCTAAATACACATGATGTCATGGCTGATGTCACTTGATAATGGATTTAAAATAGGCTTTTGAATATATCGAGAGGCTCGATTTCGCAATTCGTAGCCCTAGAATTGTTGGCCATCAACACTCCAGGTTTCATTGTCACTGGCGCAGCCACTATGAAGTGCCTTCAACGTTTTCCCTAAGTTTGATCCCATTGAAAGAGTTCATACATGACTGATCACTTTTTTCCCACGATTTTTACTCAAATCTTATCCAAATACATATTGTGACTTTATCCTTCATTCCCTTTTTAGAATGAACCCTAATCTTTTAAGCATGATTGAGATACAACGCGATGGAAATTGGTTCCTGGTTGTTCGGACGTTAATTTCTCCCAAATCCTATCATATTATTTTTAGGGTTTATCCACCTTTAGCTTCCTAATCTTAAACCCATCAAATTAGGAATAATTGATATGCAATTTTCTTTTATAACTTCCTAATCTGGTTTTGGTCATTCGTCTTTGGCATGTGCGACCCCAGTTTACGCCAAAAGAAGTGCTTTCTATGGATGTGGTGTTACAAGACAGAGACATAAGTAATAATGCATCTTGTCGTTTGTGGGTAATAATTTTTGCAAATTACTTTTAAATTTGACTTCTAAGCACATGCAAATATAAAAAGATTGAAAGATCTTTCTTCCATATAATTAAGTAACTAGATTTTTTCACTCGTGCGTTGCACAGATAGAGTTATAGTGTATATTCATATAAAAATTAAAGTGTGAGTGTAGACATCATCTCATAAATAAAGTATAATATATCAATTGCATTGTATAAAATTACGAATTGATAAGTGTGAGTGTAGACATCATCTCATAAATAAAGTACAATATACCAGTTGCATTATATAAAATTACGAATTGATATGCGAATTACAAATCACCATGCGATATTTTTAATAAAATACCTGAGTTTATAATTCTGGTCTCGGCCAAACAGGTCGTACAAATTCACACGTCCAATCTATATAAATTTGTAATAATTAACAGTCAAATAATCATATCACAATCAACTATGACAAATATGAGTCTAGCCTCTCACTCATGTGTTGTATGGGAAGGCTAATTTAAAAAAGAAATCAATAATAATGAATAATAAAATATTGAACAGATATATGTGATCGTATTTGCATAACAAAATCAACAAATATATAGTTTTGATTGAGTATTTGATACGTTAAATTAATGTTTTATTAATAATATATTAATATTTACCCTCTTATGTACTCGATTAATATTTTACTATATTTTACTATTAAATCATCTAACTGATTTAATACTATTAGTTAACAATTTAAAAATACGCATTGGGCATGTACATACCTGTATTCCCTAGATACCCATTTAGATAAAAATTTTCATACTCATATGAAAGTACCCTCCCGATGTACCCTTTTTATGAGTAAAATTTAAAATTGATAATGTAGCAACCAAGACAATTTAAATTCAATTTTATGACTTTTCAACTTATGTCGCTACGGCTTCTTTGACTTTTCAAACTTTTCATATGCTCGTCTAGCCGAGTCAAAGTATATTATGAAAACAGAGATTTTATAACTTAATAATAAATTCAAGATTCGACCTAAATACTTCAAAATTTATTAAACTAAATTCCAATGAGTTTATTTCAATAGACGAACCAACTTATATAACATTTCATCAATGCCAATCGAACACTCAAAGATATATTTTAAGAATGTCAACTTCTAATTAGTTTCTATCTACACCAAAAACTTTCTAAATCCCACGTTTTGGTCCCTTCTTTCCAATTGAACTAACTCTACTTAAAGCCTTAAAACACTTCATTTTTCACTACTAAGCTTATTCTCTAACAACAACAAAGGTAATTTTTCTCTCCTTATCTCCATCTTCTCCTCCTTCTTCATTTTCTTTTTATTCTTCAAAAATAAATAACACTCATGTTTTCTTCTCTTTCTAACTTCAAGCATCAAACTCAAAGCTAGTGAAAGAACTTCAAGCTACACATCAAACAATACAAAAATCCAACAACAAAGACAAAGGTAAACAACTCATTCTCTTGTTTTATATACATTCATTACCATGACAAACTCAAACATGTGTGCACTAGAATTTTCACCAAATGCATACATTATAACCATTATTATCATCATCCTCAAAAAACAAAAAATAAAAAATAAAAAAAGAAAAAAATCTGAAAAACACAGTTTCGGTCGAACCAAGGAAGACCCAAAAATAAGTCATCTTCATTTTTACACCAAACACTACAAAATTGGTGTCTATAGCTTCCTCTAACCATGAGGAACACGAATATTTAATTATTTTGGCCGAAAAACGACCATACTTGCCCGAAAATCGTGAAAACCGTCGAGTGCTCCTACAAAAAACTACTATAATACCTTCTAATACTTACATGAGTGGGAAGAGCACGTTAAGGGCATCCTCACTTTCAACCTATTGTTACTTCGATTCACCGGATTTTGGCCAGATTTTCACCCATAAGAAATCTTTAAGACCGTCACTCCCTCTTGACGTTCTCTGCTTTCTTTTCCATTGTATGTTAACTAACAAATATTAGATCTAAAATATTGTCCATTGGTTATTGCATTTTAGTTCTTAAAAGATTTGAAAATGTGTAAATAAGTCAAAAACTAATGGTCAACTCAGGTCTTGGCCCCAAGAATTCCTAAGACATTTAAGTTAACCCTAAACTTATAATTTAAATCAAAGTTGGTCCCCAATATTTTAAATAATTATTTTCGACCGCCTAAACTTACAAGTTTTACATAATTAGTCCCTAAACTTTTAATTCTAATCACATAAGTCCCTAAACTTTTAATTTAACTTAAATAGACCCTCAAAATATTCAAACATATTACATTTAAGTCCTCTAACTATTATAATTATTCATTTAACCCCTAAAGAATTTAATTACTTCATAAATATCTTAAATCATAAACCAATCAAATTAATTGTGAATTCTAACACTCATAAGTGATTAATTAAACATTTAAATAGTTTAAGACTCCAAAAATCTTAACACTATAACTTTCATAAACATTCAATTAAGTCCTTAAAGTTTAAGATTCTCCTTCTAATGACAATTCAAATATACTAAATCACTTTAAACTTTTATTTGCTAGACGATGGCGCTTTAAGTTCCAAGTTTGAGTAGCATCCCAGCTTTGCAACATTTCAAGCAAACTTTTTGAAGACTTTTGAGATAGGGTTTACATTGTGCAAATTCTAGTTGATTGATCATGTTATTTTCTTATGTGTTGATTATGGTTGTGACATGAAAGCATGAAAATATTTACCAAGGACCGAAAATTAGTCCGGGGTCAAAAGTAGGCCCTTGGGACACTGTGCAATTATGCTACTAGCGCTAGTATGTTGTCAGGGATCGTAAATTCGTCCTGGGTCAAAAGTAGGCCCTTATGATAGCCCATAGTACAACTTTGAAAATTTTAAATATTTAAAGAGTAAAGTTTATGATTATGATCATATATTTGGTTTGACATGGACTAACTGACTTGCCCAACTGAGTATAATATTATTATGCTGACCCCAACTTTCCCTCCTTACAAGTTAAGGGGCTGGCTGTGGTCGAGGCGACAAGCAGGGTCAACTAAATATTTTGACTAAATGATTTTGTATTGCCCTTTTTTGCTAAATACTGTATCGGTATTATATTTTGAACAATTATTTTTGTCGACTATTTTGGGCATTATGAAATTGAAATGATCATCATGTTTCCTCACATATTCTATCCTTATTAATTTATCTATTTAAAAAAAAATTACTCGTTAAATTCAAAAATGAAAATGCGACTTTTAGTAGCGTTCCAAACTTTAAGAAATTGGGGCGTTACAGTGTGGTATCAGAGCAAGGTCTACCTTTCTGTCGACTTGCTAAAATTTCTTAATTTTATATCGTTGAAATTTTAAAAGGTTGAAATATTCGAGAGATTATCTACAGGCTCTAGCTGCGCCGCGCCGACTCCGGAAAGGTAAAATATTTTAAAAGAATTTTCTTGATTGAACTTGAAAGATTGGGTACAATAATTTATGATGTGACTACATCTACATGTATATGAATTTATTGATGCGAAAAGTTATGAAAGACGTGATTTATTATTTTTTATGCAGTTTGAATGTTTTAGGAAGAAATATTGTATCCATGTAATTTAAATCTTTTGTGGTGTTATGATGTATGACTAAGCATGTGATGCTAGGGTTTAAATTTCTATAAAATATTATTATTTTAGTCCTCGGAATTAAGCTAAAAGAAGTAGAAGAGGCCTAATGGACTTTGTTTTTTCATAAATAGTTCTGTCATAAATAGTTCTGTTAAGTAAATTCTAAATTGAATGCATGTTTTGGGAGCTAGGCAATGGTACATCGAGGGCGGCCACGTGCCCAGCCAGCTTCGAGTGTGAGCGGTGATGCTACCCTTTTACGAGACTTGGTTAATGCTATTCAAGAGCTTAACCGAGGCCAGGGAACATCTACCCCACAAGATGCCTCCAATTCATTCAACCCTTCGAACCATGCGAACCACAATAACAACAATAGCACAAGCATGGTTATAGAGCAGTTTCACCGATACAACCACTGTCTTTCAATGGTAAGACTGGCCCCTAGCTGCAGAAGAATGGCTTAGAGCGTTGGAGCGGGTTTTCAAACACATAGCCTGCTCAGATGCTCATAAGGTATCTTGCGCCGAGTTCATACTGGTAGAGGATGCTAGCCACTGGTGAGAGTCGTACTCGCGCACGAGAACTGAAGTGCAACTACATGAGTTGACATGGGAAAGGTTTAAAGAATTGGTGCTGCAGAAATACTTTCCCCAATCCCTTTGTGATCAGAAAGAAACAAAATTCCTCCAACTCAAATAAGGGAATTTATCACTGATGGAATACGAAAGGAAGTTTGAACAGCTCTCCAGATTTGCAACACACCTGGTCGATACTGATGAGAAGAAGGCCAGGAGGCTTGAAAGGGGTTTGCGACCGGAGATTGGTGCGATTATGGCCGCCCATGCATTCAAAACTTATGCCCAAGTTCTGGAATGGGCACATGCTATATCAAACCGCCTGAATCTGGGCCAGTCTTCTCCAAAACCAATAGAACCCACTGGAAAGAGAAAGTGGGACAACCACCAGAGGGGAAATGACAAGTACCCTAACAAGAAGGGTAAGACTGAAGGCATCTTTGAGATAAAGCTTAATCCTGATGCATCTAAGGAAAAACCTCTATGCTTGAATTGCTTGAAGCATCATTTTGGAGAGTACCTACGAGGGAAAGGTATATGCTATAAATATAAGAAGCCAGGCCATACTGCTTTTGAGTGCCAAGAGGGCAAGAGTACAGACTCATCAAAGAAGCGAAAGGCCTGTGTCTTCGCCCTGACTCAACAGGAGGCGGAGAAAAGTGATGATGTGATCACAGGTATCTTATCAGTTTTTAATATACCTGCTGTTGTTTTGATTGATTCTGGTACTACCAATTCATTCATCTCTGCTAGTTTTCATGCTAAGACCGGTAATACTTGTCAAATAGTGGATGAGGTTTTAGAGGTTAGTATCCCCTCAGGTGAAATTATTAGTACTAACGAGATATCTAAAGCTGTGAAATTAGAAATTGATGGAAAGAATATAGAGGCTAACTTGTACTTGATCAACATGAAAGATTTTGATATTATTCTAGGCATGGATTGGCTTAGTAGTAATTATGCTACTATTAAATGCCGTGAGAGAGAAATCCTCTTTCAAAAACCAGGAGAGTGTGAGTTTTCCTTTTTCGGAACAAAAGGCAAAAATGTACCACAAGTTGTGTCAGTTATGAAGGCGCAGAAAATGTTGAGGAAAGGTACATGTCAAGGGTACCTAATGAGTATTGTGAGTACTCAGCCGTCAAAACTGACAGCAAGTGATGTACCTGTTGCACAAGATTTTGTTGATGTGTTTCTTGATGATTTACCGGGTATTCCACCAGATAGAGAGATGGAATTTACCATTAACTTGATACATGGAGGCACCTGTATCCAAGGCACCATACAGAATGGTGCCAAAGGAGTTGCAGGAGCTAAAGGTACAGATACATGAGCTGTTGGACAAGGGGTTTATTTGACCCAGTGTGTCTCCTTGGGGAGCTCCGGTATTGTTTGTTAAGAAGAAAGATGGCTCGATGAGGATGTGTGTTGATTACCGAGAACTAAATCATCTGACAGTTAAGAATAAGTACCCTCTAGCTAGAATTGATGACTTGTTTGATTAGCTGAAGGGTGTCTGCGTGTTCTCTAAGATTGATTCGAGATCGGGCTACCATCAGCTTAAGATAAAGGATAGTGATATATCCAAGACAGCATTTAGAACTCGATATGGACACTACGAGTTCACAGTAATGCCGTTTTGGTTAACTAATGCTCCAGCTGTTTTCATGGATTTGATGAACCGAGTTTTCCATTCATTTCTAGACCAATTTGTGAATGTCTTTATCGATGACATATTGGTCTACTCCAGGATTACGGAGCAACATGAGGAGCACTTGAGAACTGTGTTGGGAACTCTTCAAAAGGAGAAGTTGTATGCTAAGTTTAAGAAGTGTGAGTTTTGGCTTGATCGGATAGCTTTTCTTGGCCATGTGGTTACTGCCCAGGGTGCTGAAGTTGACCCGGCTAAGGTAGAAGCTGTGATGAATTGGAGTACACCCTCGAATGTGAATGAGATACGAAGTTTCTTGGGATTGGCTGGCTATTATCTAAGATTTATTGAGGGGTTTTCAAAAATAGTCGGGCCACTGACGAAGTTGACGAAGAAAGGGGTGAAGTTTCAGTGGACAGATAAGTGCGAAAGGAGCTTTCAAGAGCTGAAAGAAAAGTTGATCTCTTCACCGGTCCAAAAGGTTCAGAAGGATTTGTTATATACAGTGATGCATCCAAACTGGGTTTGGGATGTGTGTTGATGCAACAAGGTAAAGTGATTGCCTATGCTTCCCGATAGTTGAAGCCGCATGAGTAGAACTACCCTACACATGATCTGGAGCTCGCGGCGATAGTTCATGCATTGAAGATTTGGCGGCATTACCTTTATGGTGGTAAGTGTGAGATATACACGGATCATAAGAGTCTCAAGTATTTCTTCACTCAAAAGGAACTAAACATGAGACAGAGAAGGTGGCTGGAATTGGTTAAAGATTATGATTGTACCATCTTCTACCACCCTGGTAAGGCAAATGTTGCTACTAATGCGCTCAGCAGAAAGGGTAAAGGACAATTAGCCCTTCATCTGACTAAGCAAGAACAGTTGGTAAAAGAATTTGCCAACCTGAGAATCGAGGTTATTACACCCCCACGTCATACAACTGCAGTCATTGCCGCGTTGGTTGTTCGACCCTTTTTAAGGGACAAAATTAAAGAAGCTCAAGGGAATGAGAAGTTCTTGTGTAAGATGAAGGATCGTGTACTTGCTGGCAGTGTTAAGGGTTTTGAGATATCAGCTGATGGCACTCTGTTGTTTAAAGGGAGGCTTTGTGTGCCCAAAGATGAAGTGCTGCAGAAAGAGACTTTTGAGGAGGCTCATTCAGCTCCATATGCTGCTCACCCTGGTAGTACAAAGATGTATCACGATTTATGAGGAATTTATTGGTGGAGGAATATGAAAAGATCGATCAGCTCATTTGTTGAGAGATGCATGACGTGTCAACAAGTTAAAGCCAAACATCAGCGCCCTTCAGGATTGCTTAGGCCACTTGAGATTCCTGAATGGAATGGGAACACATAACAATGGATTTTGTGGTTGGACTTACCCAATCGACTAGAGGTAATCAAGCTATATGGGTAATAGTTGATCGTCTGACTAAATCAGCTCACTTTTCTGCCTGTAAAGATGACTTTTAGTTTGGATCAGTTTGTTGAATTGTATGTGAAAAAGATAGTGAGATTGCATGGAGTTCCAGTCTCCATTGTGTCTGACAGAGATACTAGATTTACCTCCAAATTTTGGAAGAGTTACAATCTGCTATGGGAACGAAGTTAAAGTTCAGTACAGCTTATCACCCACAGACAGATGGTCAGTCAGAAAGGACTATTCAGATTTTGGAGGATATGCTAAGGCATGCGTGTTAGACCTTGGAGGTAATTGGGAGAGACATTTACCTTTGGTCGAATTTGCATATAATAATAGTTATCAGTCCACTATTCGCATGGCACCCTATGAAGCTCTCTATGGAAGAAAGTGCAGATCACCAGTGCACTGGGATGAAGTTGGTGAAAAGAAAGTTTTGGGTCCTGATCTGATTGAAGAAACAGTTAAAGATATAGAGAAAATTAAAGAAAGAATAAAAGAAGCTCAAACTAGACAAAAATCATATGCTGATCAAAGAAGAAAGGAGTTACAGTTTGATGTTGGCGAAAAATTTTTCCTAAAGATAGCTCATATGAAGGGTGTGGTCAGATTTGGCAAGAAAGGGAAACTCGGGCCGAGATATATTGGACCTTTTGTGATAATTGAAAGGATTGGTGATGTAACTTACAAGCTAGCCTTACCACCTGACCTCTCATCCGTGCATAACGTGTTTTATGTCTCGATATTGAGGAAATATGTTCACGATCCAAGTTACGTTGTCAGTCACTCATCATTGGATGTTAATAAGAATATGACATATGAGGAAATTTCAGTGGCCATACTTGAGAGAAAAGTACATGTTTTGAGGAACATGGATATCTAGACCTCTTTGATCAAATAAGTTTAATTTCGAGGACGAAATTTAAATTTAGTGGGGAAGGTTGTAGCGACCAAGACAATTTAAATTCAATTTTATGACTTTTCAACTTATGTCGCTACGGCTTTTTTGACTTTTCAAACTTTTCATATACTCGCCTAACCGAGTCAAAGTATATTATGAAAACAGAGATTTCATAACTTAATAATAAATTCAAGATTCGACCTAGATACTTCAAAACTTATTAAACTAAATTCCAATGAGTTTATTTCAATAGACGAACCAACTTATATAACATTTCATCAATGTCAATCGAACACGCAAAGTTATATTTCAAGAATGTCAACTTCTAATTAGTTTCTATCTACACCAAAAGCTTTCTAAATCCCACATTTTGGTCCCTTCTTTCCAATTGAACTAACTCTGCTTAAAGCCTTGAAACACTTCATTTTTCACTCCTAAGCTTATTCTCTAACAACAACAAAGGTAATTTTTCTCTCCTCTCCATCTTCTCCTCCTTCTTCATTTTCTTTTTATTCTTTAAAAATAAACAACTAACACTCATGTTTTCTTCTTTTTCTAACTTCAAGCATCAAACTCAAAGCTAGTGAAAGAACTTCAAGCTATACATCAAACAATACAAAAATCCAACAACAAATACAAAGGTAAACGACTCATTCTCTTGTTTTATATTCATCCATTCATTACCATGACAAACTCAAACATGTGTGCACTAGAATTTTCACCAAACGCATACATTATAACCATTATTATCATCATCCTCAAAAAAAATAATAAAAAATAAAAAAAAATCTGAAAAACGCAATTTCAGTCGAACCTAGCAAGACCCAAAAATGGGTTATCTTCATTTATTCACCAAATACACAAAATTGGTGTCTATGGCTTCCTCTCACCACGAGCAACACGAATATATAATTATTTGGTCGGAAAACGACCATACTCGCCGGAAAATCGTGAAAACCGTCGAGTGCTCCTACAAGAAAACTACCATAATACCTTCTAATACTTACATGAGTGGGAAGAGGACGTTGAGGGCATCCTTTTCCACCTATTGTTACTTCGATTCACCGGATTTTGACCCACAAGAAATATTCAAGACCGTCACTTCCTCTGGACATTCTCTGCTTTCTTTTTCATTGTATATTAACCAACAAATATTAGATCTAAAATATTGTCAATTGGTTATTGCATTTTAGTCCTTAAACGTGTAAATAAGTCCTAAACTAATAGTCAACTCAGGTCTTGAACCCAAGAATTCCTAAGACATTTAAGTTAACCCTAAACTTATAATTTAAATCAAAGTTGGTCCCCAATATTTTAAATAACTAATTTCGGCCCCCTAAACTTACAAGTTTTGCATAATTTGTCCCAAAAATTTTAATTGTAATCACATAAGTCCCTAGACTTTTAATTTAACTTAAATTGACCTTTAAACTATTCAAACATATTACATTAAAGTCCTCTAACTATTATAATTATTCATTTAACCCCAAAAGAATTTAATGACTTCATAAATATCTTAAATCATAAGCCAATCAAATTAATTGTGAATTCTAACACTCATAAGTGATCAATTAAACATTTAAACATTTTAAGACTCTAAAAATCTTAACACTATAACTTTCATAAACATTCAATTAAGTCCTTAAAGTTTAAGACTCTCCTTCCAATGACAATTCAAACATACTAAATCACTTTAAACTTTTATTTGCTAGACGAGGGTGCTTTAAGTTCCAAGTTTGAGTAACATCACAGCTTTGCAACATTTCAAGCAAACTTTTCGAAAACTTTTGAGGTGGGGTTTACATTGTGCAAATTCTAGTTGATTGATCCTGTCATTTTCTTATGTGTTGATTATGGTTGTACTTGAATGTATGAAAATATTTGCCAGGGGCCGCAAATTGGTCCGGTGTCAAACGTAGGCCTTTGGGATACCTACCGTGCAATTATGATACTAGCGCTAGTATGTTGTCACGTATCGCAAATTGGTCCGGGGTCAAAAGTAGGCCCTTGAGATAGCCTACAGTACAACTTTGAAAATTTTAAATGTATAAAGAGTAAAGTTTATGATTATGATCACATATTTAGTTTGACATGGATTAATTAACTTGCCCCACTGAGTATAATATTATTATGCTCACCCCAACTTTCCTTCCTTCCAGGTTAAGAGGCCGGCTGTGGTCGAGGTGACGATCTGGGTCAACTAAATATTTTAACTAAATGATTTTGTATTGCCCTTTTTGCTAAATACTTTATCGGTAATATATTTTGAACAATTACTTTTGTCGACAACTATAAAAATGTATTTTGGGCATTATGTAATTGAAATTATCATCATGTTTCTACATATATTCTATTCTTATTAGTTTATCTATTTTTTAAAAAAAAATTACTCGTTAAATTCAAAAATGAAAATGCGACTTTTAGTAGCGTTTCAAACTTTAAGAAATTGGAGCGTTACAGATAGTTATAGTTAAAATATCAAATAGGGAAGATTTGTAAGAAATGCAAGTTAGACTTTTGAATATAAAAAGGGACCATATATGTGGTCATCTTAAAAAGGAAAATGAGACCAAATAATCAGGATGGAGATAGTAATTTTTTTGTACAGTTCCTTTTCTTCTTATACATTTCATGTCTCTTTGTTCATCCCAATTTTCTCTAAAATTTATTGTTATCTTTGTCAAATTAAAATATCGATATATGAATTCAAGACTGATTAATAATCAATTAGTATTCAACCCATACGTTACACGGAGAGGTAAATTCCAAATGTATCATATTAAAAATTCATTACATAAATTGCACAAAACAATAAATTGTTGCAATAATAATTAAATCAAATGAAATTATAATATGAAATCAATCAATATTTTACAGACTTCACATCTATGAAGAAAAAATACAAAAAAATAAATTATTTGCATCGTCTACAAATATATATATATATATTAACAGTTACCCGTTTACGTATGCGATTAATGCTTTACTATATTTTACTTTTATATCATCTAACTTATTCAATATTATTAGTTAACAGTCTAATAATACATATCGGGTATATACATACCCATATTCACGCGACACCCGTTCACATAAAAATTTTCATGTTTATTCAGAAATCCAACGGGATTGGGGAATGCATTTTGTCAATTCTAATTTTCGTATGAAGTTATAATATTAATTAAATTGATTCTTTATTTCTTTCATTTATGAATTTAGAGATGCTGCAGACAAAATGACTTAAAATATTGTAGAAAAACTGACTTATTAATTAGAGTAATAGCGGGTAGCAATTTATTTTCGTACAAAGTAAAAGGAATTTCTATTTTCAATTCTTATAAATTTTTATTATAAAAATTAAAATAGATTGATTAGGTTTTTTGTGATACACGTAGGGGAAAGAAGATAGGAGGGGAGAAACATTTATATTGTTAAGAATATGATGGTTATTTGTGTTATTCTAATTTTGACCGCTTTAGTACATTTGAAATATTTGTGAGATTAATAAAAAAACGTAGTGTCAATATAATTAGCTTTCAAGTATATATATGGTTAATAATAATATTTTCTTTGAGTGAAAATATGTGAGAATAGCAACATTAAATCAAACGATATTTTGCAGGCTTCACACCTTTGGAGAAAAAAGACAAAAAAATAAATTATTTGCATCCTCTACAAAAAATATATATTAATAGTTACCCATTTATGTACTTGATTAATACTTTATCATATTTTACGTTTATATCATCTAACTTTTTCTTTTTTGAAAGTGATATATCATCTACTTAAATATTATTCGTTAATAGTCTAATAATACGTATTGGGTATGTTCATACTCGTATTCACTTGATATCCGTTCATATAAAAATTTTCATGTTTATTTAGGTATTCAACCGGATCGGGAAATATATTTTGTCAATTCTACTTTTCGTATAAAGTTATATCATTAATTAAATTGATTCTTTATTTTTTCTATAAATCTAATTTCGTAGGTTTATGAATATGGAGACACTATAAACAAAATGACTTAGGACATTGTAGAAGACATTGGAGAAAAAGGACTTATTAATTAGGGTAATAGTTTGTGGCATTTTTTTTTTTTAACAAAGTAAAGGAAATTTTTATTTTCTATTCTTATAGCTTTTATTATAAAAATTAAAATATATAGATTAGGTTTTTTATGGCGCCCGTGGGGGGACGAAGAAGATATGAGGGGAAAAACATTCATAATTGTTAAGAATATGATGGTTATTTGTGTCATTTTAATTTTGACCATTTTAGTATATTTGAAAAATTGATGAGATTAATAAAAAAACGTAGTGTCAATATAATTAGACTTCAAGTATATATGTGGTTAATAATAATATTTTCTTTGAGTGAAAACACATGAGAATAGCAAGATATAAATGAAAATTTTCAATAAATAAAAGATTTGGCATAATGGTTTAAAAGTAGTTACTCTTAACATGTAGGTCACGAGTTCAATCATTTACTGTTACATTTGAAAAAAAATATAATTAAAAATAACACTTGGTGTGGTATGGTATTATAAGCAATTGTACCAGATAGAGCTTTAGATAAGAAAGATTTTTGAATTGCGCCAGATAAAATTGCAAATTTTTTTATTAAAAGTGACAGCTGGTGTAGTATGATAGTATAATCAATTGCGCCAGATAAAGCTTTAGGTGAGAAAGATTTTTTAATTCTACCAGATGAAATTACAATTGTATCAGACAAACTATCATGTAATATATATATATATATGTATATGTATCCATTCTTGACAGTTCATAGGAAAACTTAATTTCAAGTTGACTAAATGGGTAGGCATTGGTGCAAGAGCATGGATAGTGCAGTTTCAAGTTCACTAAGGGTGCATTTGATTACAAGTATGGAATTTACTTGAAAAGAAAATATTTTCTCATCATTTGAGTTACCAGAAATTCAATTCTATAGAAAATAAATTGTAAAGCGTTTGATTGAAAATGAAATTCCTAGGAAAATTGTGAATTACCTAGAAAACAAAAAACCTACATCCTCCACAGGAAAATATTTTTCTTGTTTTCAAAGAAAATGTGGACACGTAACCAAAAGGTGCAAAAAGTTTTCTTTGGAAAAAAATGTCAATCAAACACCACAAAAGTAGAAATTTAGCTGGAAAACCCCATTTTCCATGGAAAATTTTTGGTAATCAAACACACTTTAAGTGTTCTGGAGCAAGGTATTTTACAATCTGATTTTGACAAAATTTTGCATTTTTGCCGCTCATATGGATTTCATGAATTTCCATTTTTAAGCACAATTCTAGAAGAAACAACTATTGTGGTAGTTCAAAAAGTTGTACTTCAAAATGAAGAACTTTATGAAACGGTAAGTTAAACAACTTAATCAAAAGTTTAATTAGATGATTTATTTAAAAATCTTCTTTATTATTTATTTTGTATTGTTCATTTATGTGAGAAGTTAATCTAAACTACAATTAAATAGCACGTTTCGTTTGCAAGTTCTCTTTTATTTTAGGTGTTTTTGTGATTTAGGTCAAAAGTTTCAACAATTGCATGAGAATCTGACTACCATAAGAACTATTTGATTCAGGTAAGAGTATTGAATTAGATGTGTTTGCTCTTTTGCTTAATTGTAGGGTTATGAGCAATAAATGATTCCATCAATATCTATTAATTATTGAGTATTGGGAAGGAAGATCAAAGGAAGTTTAAAAAGTCCCCAAAAAGGGAGCGAGACAAATGAAACAAGGTTTCCTAAAAATTAGGATTTCCGAGACTGCAACTTCATTTTCACATATATGTAAATATATAAGTCATTACGCAAGATATAAGTAGAATCGGATTGTATTATATAAAAGGTTGCATGTTGGTTCTGAAGATTGTTTTTGTTAAGGGAATTTCGGCCCATACAGTTTTTATTTACCCTTAGCCTTAATCGCATAGTTTCAAAAGTTTTGGAAAAATGCATTATTTTCATACACTGTGTGTGAGTCTATTTGCTACTAATGGAAATGATGACACTTGGAGACAATAAATTGGATAATTTCATTATTATTATGTAAAGCCCAAAGATAAATTGCTATATCATGAAAATGCTTATTTGATGAGTTCATATTCATGATTATAATTTTGTGATTCAATTGTTCCGCTACCTTTGCCGGATGTAATCATTTGAAGACTCATAAACCTACATTATAGGACCAGCAAAAGTGCACCAATAACTGCTTTAGGAGAGCTTCTTGCAGTAGCCTTTGAGTGCAGGGAAGCTATTAGAATCGATCTATAATATTGAGGAGCTTATAATCCATTGGCAATGCTATATGTCCAGTAAAATAAAATAAATAAACAAATAAATAAAGAGAGAATGTTAAATGTTCAGCAAAAATCAACCTGAACAAAAAATTTATTTATTCATAACTTAAAAATTTGATATTCTTCAAGACATATATCTAATTTAGTGGAGAGTGTGTTTCCTATTCTTCAAGGCATGTGGTTAATCACTAATATATAAAATATAGAAAGGGTAATTATATCTACACTACTCATTTTACTAAACACACCACGTATATTTTTATAAATTTGAACATCTCTAATATTTGTTTCTTATAGTGTTTAAGCCCTTAAATTTTATACTATATTGTTTTCTCGAACTTTTGATTTAATTATCCTATCATATTTTTAATAATCAAATACATTTAAAAAATTCGATTTGTGCAACTTAAAATCATATGAAAATACATAGTTGTGTATAATTAGATATTACATTTTTGTTTATTCAAAAATTTAAGCTATTCTGGCAATGAGAATTTTGGAATCAAGATATGGTTCGATACAAGATTTCATAATAATAACACATTAAAAATAAAAATATGACAAAAATAAGTTAATTATTGAAGTATAAAGAATTAAAAACATAGATGATGATCAGTATAATTAAAATGTAGTGTGGTTAGTAAAACATGTAGTGTCAATATACCCACCCAAGGTGGAATCCATGTAAAACATTCGGATTCCACCTTTGCCCTTACTCTTTTTATTTAATTCCTATACTATCGATTACCTTTATTTCACCACATTTATTCACTACACTACCACATAAATAGTTTATTCTATTTTGTCCCTAATATTTATCATACATTTGAGTATAGCATCATTAAAGTCATTTGATCCAATCAAATTATATCGTGTAATACCAATGCTAGGTGAATTGAACTAGAGATCCATCTAACACTTTATTTCAAAATTTCAAGTAGAAAACGAACTCAATGACTATTCTTTTCTTTCACTAGATGATATGTTTTTTCCCCTAATTCATTATGAATAACAAATGTGCAAGAATCCCTGTATATAAAATTTTTTAGCACAAATAATCGTATAACGTTTTAAGTTAATACATATTGTGGCTATTTTTTCTTCTTTAATTTCATATTAGAATTATGTTATATATGCATATGCCTTTTCGACTTGAGATTTATAATAAAGAAGATTGTATATATTACACTTTCAATTCAAACTAATTTTGTAGGTTGAAAATTTAGTGAAAGAGAAAAATATATATACACATATATTTGTATTTGAATCTTGATTTACGTTTTAATATGTAAAATTCATGAACAAAATTAGTACGATATTGATTTAGTTTTGTATTTTTGTTTTGTATTTTTGTTTTAATATTGATTTATGTTGCAATCTATTTGATCAAGAATGGAGCATCAAATTAACTTTTCATCCTTTGTAAAACTTCCAATAAAAACTACACAAATGCAGAAGATCTCATCCAAGTTCAAAAATCAATTTTAATGGATGAAGACGTAATACTTTTATTTTGATACTTATATTTGAATCATTATATTATTATCTTAGCAATTCTTTTATATACTAACTCATTTCTTTTTATGTCTTCGTACGCTAACAAAATACAAGCCACATTATTTGGTGATAGAATCCAAATTAATGATTAGTGATGCAATGCTATTCGTAAAGAGAATACATATAAAATTCAAAATGGACGCATTGGATAAATATATGTTTTGCTTTTACGCGGAGTTTCAGTGCAACAAAAGTGTTGGTCAAATGACACGATAGAAGTCAAAAAAGTAAAACATTGACAAAAACTATTATGTATAGAGAAGTGCTTTTGTAATAAAATATTCTAATGAAAATCACATATTTAAAATATATTTATTGAAACATACAACGTGCAAGGCACGTTACAACAACTAGTTTAGTTAAAGTGAAGAACAAAAGGATATTCTTTCATATATTTTTACGCTCACTTACACAGTTGTGCAGTGCATTTTCTCATGGTATCTTCTAAATAATAATATTGAATATATTAAGGAAATTGGTTTCTTAGCTTACTAATAATGCTTAAATATTTCATGCTGACAGCATGTATTGTTACCTAAAACATGGATATATAAAAGGTTGAAACCAAACATTCTATTCTAATGAGTGGTTACAAATGCAATTTCTATTTGGGATGCATTATTAATTGTCGGTCCGTAAATGAAAACCCAAGTCACATTATATGTCCACCAGTTCTTCAAAAGATACAATTTTAATATGACAGCTTCAGGTCGCCTCAGATTCTGAAGTTAAAAGACTGGCCTCCATCTAATTTGTTAAGGCGAGGTTACCTTTCCATGTGGCTGAGTTTATCAGTTATTTGCCATTCAATGAATATACTCATCTTCAGTGGATATTTAAATAAATGAATTTCTTTTATTCTGTTCTAATATTTTTGTATCATATTGAAACTTCACATACTGTCCTCTATGCACGTAGATCATGATTCTTGGGAGGAATTTGTACGTGGACTATGCCACCAAATCAACGCATACTCTAGAGGAAATTCCTCATAGAGTGGAGTGACTCTACATGAATATTGGCGTTGGGATGGTAGAGTGGTGCAGTTTTTTGGAGAAGTATTTAACATTAGAAATGATAAAGAATATAGCGGGAAACTTAAATTCAGTTGTATGGTAAAAGCCATGTTGTGAAAGACAGATAAACTTATTGATTACTTTTTGTGTTTCATTAATTTATTGTAATTTTATAATAAATTTAACGTTTCATATTTGTAACATTTTCATTAGGTGGTACTTTTAGTTGTCTTTGATTTGAATTATCCAACCGTAAATTGTGCGACATGGATGCATTCCTTAATGAAGGTTCGAAATTTGAGTAATAATTCCTTGATCTTAATGTAGGTTGCACAAAGTGATAAGTTTTATTCTGTAATAGAGGCTCATAGTGTTAGATTCCATTAGTCATCATACAATTTTGTGGTATTTCTTTTCAAAACAATTTTAATACAAAATATAGAATCACTTGCATATTGTTAGCTAGTGGAGGATGCATGTTAACTCTGTGCTTAAATCCATGGGGGTTGTGTTTTTTGGTATTACCATACATTTTATATATGAAATTTTTTTAGAGCTCTATCCGTGCAACACATGGTTGGAAATCAAATCATCATATTATATCATATCATATCATATCATATCATATATAATACAATAGTTTCGTCTGACACAATTAGAAAATGTTTTCCGTCTAAAGTTCTATCTGGCACAATCGATATATTTATAATACTAACTAAGTGGTTGGTTAATTTTTCTCACCTAAAACTAGCATCCTAAGGGAATTACGAATCTGATGTCATGATGATATCAAGCTGATTTCGCTGATATCTCATTTATTTTTATGTTTTTATTTTCGTTCACCCTGATAATAATTTATATATTTATAATACTAACTAAGTGGTGAATTAATTCTTCCCTCTTAAAATTGGCAGGCATCCTAAAGGAATTACGAATCTGATATCATGATGATGTCAAACTGATGTCACTAATTTCTCATTTATTTTTTCTAATTTTATTTTTGTTCACCATAATAATAATCTATATATTTATAATACTAACTAAGTTGTGGGTTAATTTTTCGCTCCTAAAACTGGCATCCTAAGAGAATTACGAATCTGATGTCATGATGATATCAAACTAATGTCGCTGATGTCCCATTTATTTTTCTATTTTTATTTTCGTTCACCCTGATAATAATCTATCTATATATTTATAATACTAACTAAGCAGTGAGTTAATTTTTCCGGCCTAAAACTGACATCTTAAGGGAATTACGAATATGATGTCATGATGATATCAATGTGATGTCGCTGATATCTTATTTATTTTTCTATTTTTATTTCCGTTCACCCTGATAATAATCAGATAATACTAACTAAGTAGTGAGTTAATTTTTTAATTTTATATAGTAATTTTTAACAATCTATTTATCTACTCACATTAATCTTTTTTTTTTCAAATTTTTAGAATTTTGTTTATTACATCTTTTAATTTTGCATAGCAATTTTTAATTATCTCCCAATTGTTGAGGCGGAACTTTTGGCCTTTAGAAATACTTTAGATTTCGATTAACGAAGTAAGTGTATCAATTAAAATCTTAATTATCTCTTTTCTTGCTTTTAACTGGGTAAATGCAACAATCAAATTCGTAATTTTCTCTTTTTTTCATATTTTAATAATCAAAACAACATTCAAGTCACCTAATCGGGTAAGTATACAAACAGCTATATATATATATATATATATGTTGCACACATATATTTGTCAGCAATCTATTAATTAACATAGAATATCAATTTTAAAAGCAGTTGCACATATTTTTCTTTTAGTTAATTTTTAGTTCGAATGATCTGGTTGATAAACATATATCACTTTTATTTTTTATCGTTTAATTAATTGTTTGCTTTAGTTTTGAGATGTATATATGTTTCACCTACAACGCACGGGTAGATTAGCTAGTTACTTATAATATGATACCACACCGGCTTTCACTTTTTCATAAAAAAATTGTTGCAAAGGTAATAGTGAATGATTGAACTCATGACCTATATATGTTAAGAGTAGCTTTTAAACCACTACACCAGTTATTTTATATGTTAATAATTTTTATTTATATATTACTATTCTTGCGTGTTTTCACTCAAAGAAAATATTAAGATCGGCTATATATACTTGAAAGCTAATTATATTGACATTGTGTTTTTTATTAATCTCACCAAATTTTCAAACATGCTAAAATAGTCAAAATTAAAATGATACAAATAATTATCTCATTCTTAACAATTATAAATATTTTTCCCCTTATATCTTCTTCCCCCTATGTGCACCACAAAAACTCTAATCAATCTATTTAAATTTTTACAATAAAATGCTATATGAATCGAAAATAAATTTTCATTTACTTTGTACAAAAAAAAAGTAAATGTTCGAAGACTGCAAGTGAAATTGTGTCACATATATACTTGAAGGCTAATTATATTGACACTACTTTTTTTATTAATCCAACCGAGACGATGAATGTGAATATTTTCTTTCTCTTTTATTTGAATATTAATTAATTTCCTCTAATATTAATTAGCCCAATTGAGAAGAAAAACATAATTTTTTATTGCTATTTTCAAGTTTATGTTTTCGAGACCCAAGAATTCTTAGAAAAAATTACATTTTGTTTTTGGCCTATAGTTAAGAAATGAATAAATTGTAGTAGATAGTCCTAAAAGACTAGAAATTTGTTCAAATATATATAAAATAAAAAGAAATAATTAATTTCAGACATAACTATTAACAGATCAATTTTGGATAAAAAAGTTTGTCATATTAATATTTTACTTATCAATATAAATATTACACCTCTAACGATTCTCATTATTCAAGTATGCTATTTTTTAAGGATTATATTTGTTATTTACTAGACTAAAATAGCAACATGGTATTATGGGTATTTGTATAAAGTAAAATAAAGTATGACTTAGTTAAAAATGTATGTGAGGAAACAAGGTATTATTCAGTTAAAATGTTATGTCGAGAGGGTACTTTCTTATGGGTATAAAAATTTTTATGTGAATGGGTATTGAGTGAATACAGGTATGTACATACCCGATACGTATTATTAGACTATTAACTAATAAGTTAAGTATAAACGGGTAACTATTAATATATTGTTAATAAAATATTAATTTAACGTGTCAAATACTAAATTAAAATTGTATATTTACTGGTTTATTATGCAAATCTGATGACACGTATTTGTTCAATATTTTATTATTAATTATTATTGAATTTTTTTTTGAGAATTAGTCTTCTCATACAACACACGGGTGAGATGCTAGACTCATAGTTACTACAGTTGATTGTGATTCGATCATTTGATTGATAATTATTACAACTTTATATAGGTTGGTGATTTGTAATTCGCTTATCAATTCGTAATTCTAAACAATACAATTGGTATATTGTAATTTACTTATGACCTGATGTCCACATTCACAAGTCAATTTTTATGAGTGTACACTATAACTCTACTCGTACAACACACGGGTGAAAAAAATCTACTTTTTAAATTAAATGTGACTTTTTACTTTTTATGTATGAATTTTTACAAACGTGACTTTTTTTATTACGTGACATTTTAATTAGGATAATGATTTGTGTCCACCTTATCTCATATCCAACTTCCATCCTATTGAATGCCTTATATGTCGCGATAAATTAGTGTCAAATTTATCATGACATATAAAGAATTCAATAAAGTGGATTTTAGTGGACACAAGATGAGGTGGATGTGTAGCATAGTCTTTTTTTTTTTTTTTTGCATAGTCTTTTTAATTAATGCTTGTGGTAATAGTCAATGGAGTTAAGAACAGCCAAGGCCTAAAGGGACAGCGAATGGATACGTAATGTAGCTTAAAGAAACAGAAATACAGCTTTAAAACAATATATCATAGAATATGTGATATAGATTACTTGAATTTTTATAAGATATATATATATATATATATATCAGGAAATTTCCGACAATTTTAGCTACGACCTTGTTTTTTTAGCTTTGACCTTGTTATTAATAGAAGTATTTAATAAATTTTGGAACACCTAAAAATGTATTATTATAAATGAATATTTTCGGAGATTCCATGGTAAGCCTTTTACCATTTCTGTTCCTCTTTACCCCTGTTTATGTTTTTTTGAGGTTTTCTTTTTAATTTTAGATCAATGAAACATTATCGAATACAAATAGTAATAACTCAAATAGTAAAGAGCAGTGACTTAACAGGATAAGGTCCTAAATTCGAGTGTATGCCAAGGCCCCTTCTCAAAGTTCTCCCAATTATATAAAAAAAATAAAACATTGTTGCGAATTCAAAACCGTTTTTCAAGTTAAGGCTTGAAAGGATCCAACTTGAAATTTGATGAAGGTTTGCTTCTTTTCCAAAGGAAAAAATGGGTATGGGGCCACAAAAACAAGTGCTGTTTCAGAATTATTATCCTTTTCTAAGCGGAAAAAGTTTAGGCACTCTAGGGGTAGGGTACTCCAAGTCAATGAGAAACTCATACGCGGGTTCTTGAGCCCCATTTTTGAAACCTTTGAACCCATATATGTGGGTTGTTGATTGGTCTTGAGTACCATGTTAAGATACTCTTAGGGCGTGCTTGATTGTAAGAATTTTCCTTGGAAAATGTCAATTTTCCACCTAAATTCTAACTTTAGCAGTGTTTGATTGGTTTTTTTCCTAGAAAACGTTTTCCTACTTTTGATCACGTGACCATATTTTCCTTGAAAACAAGGAAAACATTTTCCTTGGGGGGCCTCGGTTTTTTGTATTCCAAAGAATTGTAATTCCATGTATTTCCTAATATTAGTCTTTTTTTAATTTAAAAAACATACATAAATTGCATTACAAATGTGTTAAAAAAAGGGAGAGAGAGAAAAAACGTTGGTTTGTAAAGGAAAAAAAAGACATATCCTCGGCAAGCCCTACATCTGTTTGCAATCAATTTCATTCAAGAATTCTTCTCCCCAGGTTCAACGACAATTCTTCAACTTTGATCAAGATTTATCTACTTTATCCTCCATTAATTAATGTATCAAAATTGAATTCATATATTTCTATTGGGTCTTATTTTGAAACAACAGTTTCAAAATTGAATTCATATCCTTCAATAGTTTTTTTTTTTAATGATGGTTGTGATCCTATGGACCGTAGTTAAATGTATATATGATTACGGTTGCCTGATGATGATATTTAATTGATATTTCCTTTTTTTTTTGTTTTTTTAAATAATTTGAGTTTTGTTAGAACATGGAAAAACTTCAAGGTATGAATATGGAAAAGGGTGACATCCTAGAAGTCATGAAAATATTTCAAGCGGATGAAAGTTTGACTAAAGTGTTCATGAGCTTGACTGACGAATAATTCATGGGTGAGTTAGTATATGAGAAGCTCGGTCGCACTCCACCTCCACAAGTTTAGGATGCCTTTGCCATTTGATTTAATTAGTAGTTTGCATCTAGTCTGTTAGCTATCTATTAAGTTGCAAACTTTTTCAGTAGTATTCTCAAATTTCTCCTTTTATTCGTATTATTATTTTTTTATATTTATGTTACATACCATTTCTTGCTAATGTTAATAAATATAAGACAATATGAACATTTTACAATTTCTAATTATACATAGTCATTTGAGTCCATAACTTTATTTTATCGTCTTTATATTTCATGTGCAACAATAATATCACATGCAAGCTAATGAAAAAACTCTCGTAATATCAATAAGGTTCAAATTTTAGTACACCCAGAAAGTTAACTATATATTACCACTTGAGAAGAAGTCCAATAAGAAGGAATGACAAGTCTGGGTAGTTCAATCATCCTAAGGCTAAGGGCTAAGGCATTGAAAAAAGGTACAATTGCTATATAAAACTTGATAATTCATGTGAAAAAAGATAATGACTATCAAATAATTGTTCAAAAAGAAAATAACAAAATTTGGAGATAAAAAAAAAGGATTGTTTCCATGGAAAATAATAGCTATCAAACACCAAAAGATGGAAAATAACTATGATTTCTAGATGGAAAATTTAGTTAATCAAACACGAGTCATTGACATTTCCCAGGAAAATTAATTCTAAGGAATTCAATTGCCTGGAATTCATTTTCTTTCCATACATTTTCCATACTTGCAATCAAACAGTACATTAGAGTATCGAATATTTTCTCACTTTGTACATAATTAGAAGAGCCACACTTATTGGCACTACTCACACTTTGGTCAGTTTTTTCCTTTTTAGTTTTATGCCTTGTTTGTTTGTTTCTTACTTAAAGAGTTTCATTTATTCTTATTCATTTAAGAATTATTATATTACTTTAAAGTCAGAATATGCATTATGAGTGTCAAATTAAAGATCTTAATATATTAGCATTAATGTATGAGTTAATAAGTGAGAGCTAATTATAAACATATCACTCTTAAGATTGTCCTAAATATTTAAAGGAAATATTTTACTTTAAACTTTTTACTTTTTATCAAGATCCAAATATTTTTAAGTTTGTTTAATTGAGTCCAACAATAACATTTATAAGAATTTTGATCTAAAACCAACAAATTGTTACAAACCAAATTCATGATGTGGTGGAAGGTGACAAGGACATGTGACATTCTATTAATTTTTTTTTAGGCTACATTATAAGATTAGTTAACCAATAATTAGTTCCAGATTATTTTCAAATACAGTTATACTATATGATTTATAATTTCATAATTTAATTCTTGGTCATACATTATTAATTTTATTTCAAATTTATTTTTTTAGCGAAGGAAAAATAATAAATATTAAAATTTAAGTAAATTCAATTAAGTTCAATTAGTTAAATAACAATGGGTAAATTTGACAAAATGCCCCTCACCTTTACATGATGTAGCAATTTCGTCTCTAACGTCTTTTTAAACCTCTAGAATCCCTAACCTTTCAAAAATTCTCAAGGAAGATTTTTATGGATTTAATCCGTCTATTTTGATCGTTAAAAAGGAAATTGAATGACTATTTTAACCCCATATTAATTTTAGAATAAAATAATAAAAAATTTCTTTTAAATAAAGAAAAATAATCAAAAAATCGTACCCACCTCGACAAGGCCTGAATTGTCACAAATGATGAATAATATATCACACAAAGTATTATATTCAGGATAAGGTTCTGAATTCGAGTCTATGCCAAAGCCCCTTCTCAAAGTTCTCCCAATTGTGTAAAAAAAATAAAACATTGTTTCCAATTCAAAACCCCTTTTAAGTTAAGGCTTGAAAGGATCCAACTCGAAATTTGATGAAGTTTTGCCTCTTTTCCAAAGGAAAAAAAGGCATGGGGCCACAAAAGCAGGTGTTGTTTTAGAACTATTATCCTTTTCTAAAAGTAAAAAGTTTAGGTACTCCAAGTCAATGAGAAACTCACACGCTAGTTCTTGAGCCCCATTTTTGAAACATTTGAACTCATATGTGGGTTGTTGATTGGTCTAAAGTACCCTATTAAGATACTATTATAGTATTGGATATTTTCTCATTTTGCACATAATTAGAAGAGCCACACTTATTGGCACTCCTCACAATTTGGTCAGCTTTTTCCTTTTTAGTTTATGCCTTGTTTGTTTGTTTCTTACTTAAAGAATTTCATTTATTCTTATTCTTTTAATAATTATGATATTATTTTGAAGTCAGAATATGCATTATGAGTGTCAAATTAAAGATCTCAATATTAGCATTAATATATTATTAGTTTTTAAGTAAGAGCTAATTATAAACATATCACTCATAAGATTGTCCTAAATATTTTACTTTAAACTTTTTACTTTTTATCAAGATCCAAGTATTTTTAAGTTTGTTTAATTGAGTCCAACAATAATATTTTTATAAGAATTTTGATCTAAAACCAACAATTTGTTACAAATCAAATTCATGATGTGGCGAAAGGTGACAAGGACATGTGACATTGTATTAAGTTTTTGTTAGGCTGCATTATAAGATTAGTTAACCAATAATTAGTTTCAGATTATTTTCAAATACAGTTATACTATATGATTTATAATTTCATAATTTAATTCATTTGGTTATACATTATTAATTTTTTTTGAATTTATTTTCTTAGCAAAGGAAAAATAATAAATATTAAAATTTAAGTAAATTCAATTAAGTTAGATTAGTTAAATAATGGCTAAATTTGACAAATTGCCCCTCACCTATGTAGCAATTTCGTCCCAAACCTTTTTTTAAACCTCTAGAATCCCTAATCTTTCAAAAATTATCACGGAAGATTCTTATGGATTGAATCCGTCTATTTTGATAGTTAAAAAGGAAATGGAACGACTATTTTACCCCATATTAATTTTAGAACAAAATAATAAAAAGTTTCTTTTAATTATAAAGAAAAATCATAAAAAATCCTACCCGCCCCGGCAAGGCCGACGGAGCCTAGCTTATAATTGAATTCTCACAAATGATAAATGATATATCACACAGAGTATTATATATAAACACATATGGGCGTCCTTCATCACCTTCTTTTTTATGAGTCAAATCAAACTCTCTAATTAGAAAAATTGTTTGAAGTTTTGCAGATTGTAGTAAAAGAAAATGATGGTGAATGGGTGAAGCGGATCAAAGATGCTATGGAATAGAAGGGAAAAAAATATGTTTCTTGTTGTTTAGTTCGGCCAAAATAGGGCTATGAGTTGGGTGGTGGGAGATATAAGAATATTCATTATCTTTTCTTTTATTAGAAAAATTAGGGACAGATTCCACCATTATATGCTCATAGAACTCCTAATTTTTTTATATATTTTCCTTCAAAAAAAATTATTTATTTTGAGATGGTAGAAATCCATACGTATATAAAGAAAATAGTTTGCGGTACAACTTTCTTGCCAAAATTGTGTTTTAAAGGATATTTTAGACTTTTTAGGTTTATTGCTGTAATGCTTTGTTGTTCTGATTTAAAATTGATTTAATTAGATTTAGTTATTTTGATTTCAATTTTCCCTTATTAGATTTAATTTTTTAAATAGAAAAATGGCCTGTTATTGGAAGGGTTACCCGTTTCGCCGATTTTTATATATAGTTGCTATCTGAATTTAATATTTTATATCGTCTTTTATAATTGTTTTTTTTCTCTTTAGTTATTTTAGTGATATTTTAATTCGTCAAATTGTAACATTATAGCTTAAGTAACTCAAAATTCAATCTTTAAAGATAAGTCTTTAAAAAATATGGATCACATTATATATATATGAAACAAAATTGATTACTCCGATTCTAAATATAGATTAGTTTCCATATATTTATATTTAATGAGTGACTTCATACATATATACTTGATTATATTCAAAAAAGTAAAATATCTATTAAAAGTATTTGGATTCTAAAACGAAATCTAGTGAATGGGGGTGTTATTTATATAATAGTTTACTTTTTTAATCATTTTTAATTGCTTTTGCGGTGTACTCGAGTTACATCTCATTAACAATACTTTTTAATCAATGAAAATGAGAAATAATGAAAAACCTTTTTAATACAAATTTAATTTCACGTTGAGTATAGAAACCAAGAAATCATGGCAAAAAAAAAAAGCATACAGAATTTATATAACTCAAAATTACCCTACTCCCACATATTTATTCAATAAGCATTAGTACAGGAACTCCAAGAACACATTTAGACCGTGGATGATATTTATTTACCAAAATGAATTCTTTTCGACATTCGTCCTCTACCACATATTCTTTGGAAAATTGTTTTTTCGCATTTCCTCATACATAGTGCTATAAATTCTCCAAAGAAATTACTGTTCACTAAATATATTCTAAAAAAAGTCAAGTACACACCCTTCTATTGCAAAAGATCTAAGGAAAACAATATTACAAAAAAAAAAATAAATTTTATACAATTTACCCTTAACATTAATTGTTAACAACTTTCCACTCTAAAAAGAAAATAATTTTTTATTTTTATTCTAAATCATAATTATCAAATATTGTTACTATTGTATCTCTTGAACTTAAATATTTACCAATATATAGGTTCCCACAAAAAAATATAAATTTAATTAATGTCGTAACCATATAGCCATGTGGTTTATCATATAGAGTTAAATAAAAGTTTTGAAACTGATTTAATTTAATTTTATTATTATGTCATCAATATCACGAGTATGTATGCACTTAATCGAGATGAGAAGTAAGTCCAATAAATCCATACTTGAAATTTGTCTGTCAACTGTTATAATTTTGAAAAAATATAAAATCTTTGAAGATAGCCTAAAACTAACAAAATAGATATCAAATACTAATGGACAAAATAAAAACATATATAAGCGGGAGAGTGGATATATATATTATAATAATAAATATTATAATTACGTATACTATGTATGTATATAAATTAAAAACATATATACAAAAGATATTAGATTAATTTGGAGTAGGAAATGTGTATATTATATATTTATAAAATAAAAATATATATAGAAAACAAAAGAAAAGCATATATAAGAAGGAGAGTGGATATAAATATTATAATTATCTTTATTATTATATTATTATATACATGTGTATAAAACAAAAAAAATGAATATTGTGCAACACACATCCCAACTGTTTTTAATTAATTATTTTGGCCGCAATCAATTTCAAAGGGACGTTTAACAGCTTCATGAGACATACCAAATGCCTAGTTGTTAGGCTTATCGACCACCCGCGGTTGGCCAACATCTATTTCCACATGGACTTGTGGCCTCAATTTGGAAATCCAATGAGGATACAATTTGGAAAGCATCTAATCATGCCTACAAATCATTATATCTTCTCTAATGATCTAATATCTTCTTTTTTGCCATGCCTACAAATCATAATCTTTTAACTAACTGCCTGCGTACCACCAAAATGTTCTAATTTTCATTTTTCATTCGTTTCAAAATATGATTAATTTTCTTATTAAAAAACATATAGAGTATTAGTTTTCTTTTATAGCCCTCTTTAATGTACATTATAATCAACAAAATAATACTCTTTCTATTCTACAAAGATAGTCTAATAGTTATTTTCATATAAATTAAGAAACGATAGTAAATTAATATAGTTAAAACATTAAATTTACCTGTTTTTCACATATATCCTTATGTCTTATTAATTGTTTAAAATACTCTCAATGAATAAATAGTTGAATAACAATAATTAATTAGTGACACATATGGAAATGAAAAATTATATACATACTCAATATAATAAGTGGATTATCTTTTTGGGACGGATGAAAATGGAATAGTTTTCTATCTCTCTAGAACGGAGGGAGTATTATTAAAATGTAATATTTAATAAATAAAATGGTATATTAGGGAATTTATATTAAATTTTACCTTTCTAAAACTATTAATTACACTTTCTTTTTTTTTTTGTGAATTTGAAATTAGAACATCTTTGAATTAGACCATCTGTGTGAGACGGAGATAGTCTTTTTAAAAATTTCTAAGAGTCATGAAAATATGACATGAATAAGTGACATTGTTGTACGGCACAATTTCATTGGATTATTGGAAAATATTCACCTAATTACAACTCAATAAAATTGTGCTACATAAGATTGTGCTATGTAATTACCACTCAATAAAATTGTGCTACATAAGAATATCACTTATTCATATCATTTATTGAGGTCTCCATAAAATTGCTCCTTATTTTTTGGCAATAAATGTGCAAAATGTATTTAGCAAGTAGTTTAGAGACCAATTTATTTATAAATTATCCCACAGTTTCTTTTACTGGTTCGCTACCTTTTAAAAGCCGACAATCACATCTAAGTATATTACAGAATTCATATGTACTATAGAAATTTTTACTATTTATTTTTGCTCAATTAATTTCAATTTTAAAGTAAAAACAAAACACTAAAAGGAGCTATAGGATTCCTCGTCGGATGTTTTTAACACAGTCCGCAAACGTTAATGTGGTTTTCCACGTAATTCTCGTTGAGGTCTAGAATGTTCACAATAATAATTAGAATATATGTTCATACACGGGACGTGATTAGTTTATGTTATCCATCCCCTCTCTCTCTATCTCCCCCTCTCTCTCTCTCTCACAAGAAATTTGCTAAGAAAATAGGTAAAGCTCTATAAATAGAGACTTACCGTTCATATGGTGAAAATCTAATAAAAATAGCTGACGTATTTCGTTTTATCTTTAATATAAATCTGCGTAGAATTTATTATGTATAATATGTTAGTGATTATGAATAATAATTAAACGGAATAAAATTTGAAAATTGACACTTGATATGAAGTTGCAATCTTGAACAAGAAATTCTTCTCTAAAATCATAATTAAGTAATGCTTCCTTTGCCTCTCTATTTTTGCAAGATGTGGCCACAAGAATCTTCTACTTGAGAAACATTAGAGATTGCAAAAAAAATGAAATTTCTAAGAAAATCGGAGCCAGATCTCAAACAATACGGCACCACTTGACATGTGTCAGGTAAGGTGGCGCCCTATGACTGAAGATTATCTGTTTTCTTATACAAACTTGTAGAAAGAATGGGAAGAAATGTTGAATACTAACTCATCCATTTTGAAGATAACATTGAAATCAATACATCTATACACATTTTCTATAAAAGAATAAAATTCCAAGGGCCTTCCAGAAATTTGGTGACAAATTAGCCATATAAACCCTAACAAATTGAAAACAATGAAAGCTAGAAAATTACTGTACTTTAATTTGTTTGTTTTAAATTAATTATTACAACAAAACACATAACATAGGAAATGATGACAGAGAGACACGGGGGATATGAAGAAGAAGAAGCTTTGCTTCTTACAAAACTTTTCTCATTCACTAAGGCTCTGTTCTTTTCTCTCTCTATACACGTAAATTCTTTTCTCTCTCTATACACGTAAATGTGTACACACACACACACACATATAAACATTAATACAGAAAATCTTTAAATGAGTTGCAATTGCTGCTGCGGGTGAAGTTGTTCGTACTGTATTAGCTGGTAAAGGTTTCTATATGTTGAATTCCGTTTAACCGATGCTTTTTGTTGAATTTGTGAGAAACTTGTGCCATGTTTAGATGTAAAGCTAAAACCGATAACTCAGCAAATACAAATTAGAAAGCACCAGATAACAAGACCCATGAAATCAAACCTCTTCAAGAAAAAAAGGAAACAAAAAATTGCAACAATCAGCAAAAGCCTTATTTCTTAGACATCTAAGACTTACAACCTGCCTAGTAAGATAAGATCCACCACAAAAAGGAACATAAGAAGAAGGGAGAAGGTTCAAGAGAATGCCGATGTGCCATTAAAGGTAAAATAGTAGAAGGGGCAAAATAGGAAATTGCTTGAGGAAAAAGGGGGTAAAATCGTAAGCACACTGTTGCTTACAAAAGTAACCTTGAGAATCCCTTAGTATATAATAGGGATATATATATTATGTTCCACCTTAAATACAATTTCTTATGTAATGCACCGTCACTCAAGAAAAAAATAAAATATACTATTCTATTCGATACAGCAGAATATAATTATTTACCCTGATAAAATCGACATAATTTAGCGTATCTCAGTCAGACCCTCCTTGAACTTTCAATAGTCCACACTGTTGAAACGTATATCCATAGTACAAAACAACTACGTGAGCCATAAAGACTCAGTAAACATGATAATATGTATGGCCTGTTCATGATATCTAGCAAATGAACTGATGCTCCCGCACACAGCTAACCAGTCATATAGGGTCCGCATCCTATGTATAAAGCACTGTATGAGCTCGTTATAAAAAATGCCTGTCAATATACAGCGCGCACATACCTTATTCCCAAGGACATACCATACCTTGACTGTCACCAAAGACTGACCAATATCAAAATACAAGGCCTGGTCATATCACATCTACTATCGGGCCCCCAATACTACGTCTAGTATATATATCTAAGCAGTGGGCTGCCGAGCCCCAACACTGTGTCTAGTGTATATACCCAGTCAGCCAGCCAGCCGTGGAGCCCCCAACACTCGAGGGGTACACTGCCCCAAGTGGTATATCTACCCAGATGACTACATAAGCAGTGCATTATATGGGGGCCTCACACAAATCATTCACAACATCACTAATGCACAACTCACTACATAATGACATGTTTCTCACGTATGTTAATTATCCACATGCTCAATGTATGCATACTTGGCGTGCTACACATCATGAACGGTATAATAATATCAATCTATTAATGTAAAGGAGTAAACAGACTTACATCATTCACGTATCGCACATAATAAGCATATACTCAACATATTAGGCTTTGTATTGTAAGTGGAGCTATTAAATTTACCTTTAAAACTGTTTGAACACTCTATCTCTACATCACATATATATATATATATATACTATATTAAAACCATACTATAAAGTATAAATGTTAAAAGAATGTAGACATTACTTGGCTAGCTAAGTAGATTACCTGGCTGGGTAGGTACTTAGCTTGGCTGGCCAAGACACATTACTGGGCTAGCCAGGTATTAAAAGGTGGGTGGCCAAATGTTTACTTGGCTAGCCAAATTAAGAGGAAAAGAAAGGTGCAAGAGATTACCTAGCTTTCGGATTTTTTATAATGTTCATTATTTTAATTTCTGATTATTTATAGTTTTTTTTAAGGGCTAACTTGCAATTAAATTTTTATTTAATTACACTTTCACCTTAGAGTAAACTTCGCAATTATCCTCAACGGATAATCGTCATCTTAAAAATTATATATTTTATTCTTAATAAATAATTTTACACTTAATAAAATAGTGCATAATACTTTATTTGATCCCTAAAAATTTTAGAAAAATCTCAAGAAATATAGATGAAATTTTGGGACATTACATCTTAACTCTATAGCGACTTGATTAAAATAATACTTCCTCTTTTCCACCCAGATACGGATGTATAATTTTTTCATTTGTCTTAAATTGTAAGTCATTTTTTTTTATAAATGTATACCTCCGTCCCAATTAGGCAGATATATAGTCATATTTATTTTTTCACAAAAATTAATAATCTTATTGGAAAAGGAAAATTTTATAAATGATTTTTCCAATATACTCTTCTTTAATGAAAATAATAGTTATTACTCCCTTCGTCCTATAAAGATAATCTTGTATACAATTTTTGTTTGTTCTAAAAAGATAATTCACTTACTATATTGAAACTATTTTTAATTTTTTACTTTCATATATGTCTCTAATTAATATATTTATTATTACTTTATATCAATTAGCTATGCATTAGAAGTGTTTTCAAACAACTAATAAAATATAAGGGTATATATGGAAAAATACAAATAAAATTTAATATTTTAACTATATTAACTATCGTCTTTTAATATGTGTGAATATAACTATTGTACTAGGGGTGATCACGGTTCGGTTTGGTCGGTTTTTCATTTATTTTCAAACCAAACCATCAGATTCGGTTTGCAGAAATTGTAAACCAAATCAAACCATTTCATTTTTCAAGCCAAACCAAACCAAACCAAACCACTTTTTCGGTTTGGTTCGGTTTTAAACCACGGTTTACACTTTTTTTTTAGTACCTTACAGGTTACATGTTAACATAGTAAATAGTAAAAACTAATAACATATCAAAAATATGATAAACATAAATCTTGTTTCATACTAATATATCCTATTTAAATACTAATATAAACTTCAAGGTCAAATATTAAGATTGTAAAATTTCACTAAAAAATCAACTTATAGCTAGCGAAAAGCCAAGTGCCCCAATTATAACATAAGTTCCAAATGAAATTGCCAAGATTTGCTCATGGAAGTACTCGTTGAATGAAGTGCCGTTTCTCCAAAAATCTGCCAACAAGAGTGTCAAAGATTAATTTAATTACCAAAAATATCTATGATTACAGTTAAAAAAATGCTCACTATTAGATGCGATCAATGGTGTAAATGAAATTACTTCGACACACAAGAAGTTAAAAAAATAATAATAACATAAGATAAATAAGAAAATTTCTTTTGAATTCTAACCTTTCAGAATTTTAGTCGATATCAATTGGCACAAAATCCTCAATTGTCACACATGATTCATCCTCCGTAAAAGACTGCCAATATAAAAAATATATTAATTATCATAGATATATGATATAAATAACAAAGATAAAACGAACATATTGAAGTATGGAGTACGAAAATCACAAAATAGTACCTTCAATAGCTTTCTCTGAGTCATCCATTGCCTCTACCTCATCCATATATTCACGGACCACTATAGGCTTCTTGTTTCTTTGCAACCAATCCTTTGTGCATATCAAGGCCTCAACTATCTTTGCACTCAATGAACTCCTAAAGGAATCAAGAATTAACCACTAGTGGAGAATGCAGACTCAGAAGCAACTATGGACATTTGAATTGCTAACACATCTTTGGCAATTTGAGAGACGATCTTGTACTCATTTGCATTAAGTTTCCACCAAAGTAATATGTCAAAATTAGGATTAGACAACTCTTCACAACAATCATTCAAATAATCAACCAAATCATTCTTCCTGGTTTGAGCTTCTCGCATCATTCTAGCTTTAAAAATAGAATAAACTAGATTAGTAGGAACTGTTGGAGGTTTTGAATGACATGTGCTACTACTTTGAGTAGTCTCCTTAGCTGGATGAGCTGGAGGAGTCAACATATCCTTATAGCATTTATGTAACCTATAAAGTGTGTCTTCAACCCTTTTCAATAACATATTTGCCATTTCTGGATCATAAATAAGTTCAGGACCAAGCTTAAGTAGTTCCATTATATATTGTGGGTCAAGAACAGTTGCAATAAACAACAACTGATTAAATTTTTCAAGATTCTCCCAATATTTATCATACTTCCTTTTCAAACTGATTGCCATGGATCCCATCATAGTGTGTGGCTCTTTAGCCAACTCTTTCAACTCTCCATTAATTTCACATATTTCTTGGAAGAAGGCATTTGATGTTGCATACAATGAACCACTAATTTTGAAAGTCATATCATATAAAGTCTTCAAAAACCTGACAAATATTTCTGCTTTATCCCAATCAACATCCGTTGGTGGTCCATTGATATTATTTCTTCTCTCATTAGATCTTTCCTCATCAAAGTATTTTGTATAATTTGCATCACTTTCCAGATTATCAAATGCCTTTCTAAATTTTAATGCCACTTGAAACATCATATATGCAGAATTCCATCTAGTTGTCACATCCAAACACAATAAAGCTCTAGACTCAATATTTGCTTCCTTACAACTCTCCTTAAACCTCTTTAGTCATGCTGGGGAAGATCTAACATATCTCACTGCATTACGAATTGCTGAAATTGCACGATTACTTTCTTTTAAACCATCACAAACAATAAGATTAAGTATATGAGCACGACACCTCATATGAAGCATTTCTCCATTAAGAATCAGACCATCTTTTTTTCTCTTGGAAATTACTTTTCAATCTCAAAATTGCTACATCATTGGAAGCAGCGTTATCCACAATCACACAAAAATCTTGTTAACTCCCCAATCATTAAGGCAAGAAATCAACTCTTTTCCCACCATATTTCCCTTATGACTTGGGACTTGGATGAAACTTATAATTCTTTTTTGATGTTTCCAATCATTATCAATCCAATGAGCAGTTAAACACAAGTAAGTAACATTTTGTATTGATGTCCAACAATATGTAGTCAAAGAGATCCTATGTTGGCCCAACTCTTTCTTCAATTTTTTCTTTTCATTTTGGAATAAACGGTATATATCTCTAGCCACTGTTATCCTTGACGGAAATACAAAGGTAGGAAAAAATACCTTTTGTAACGTTGAAACCCTTCATCTTCCACATGTCGGAAAGGTAGCTCTGACAATATAAAGTACTTAGTTACCTGTTCTCTAACTTCTTTCTGAACAAATTTGACTGGTTGGTCAGAACAACCCATACCACTTGAAACATTACCAATCTTGGACGTGCCATAGAAATTTATTGTCTTCTGCTTTTTTTCACTAGCCCGATAAGGATATTTCTTACACAATGCTATGATATGGTGCCACATAGTACTAGTCCCATTTTTGGAGTTATCATGCTTATACAATTTTCTACAATAATTACATTCTGCCTTTCCGTCTCTGAGTTGTTTAAAATGAGACCAAACCTCTAACCTTTTGCTTCCTTTTTGACTCATTTTCACATCTTCAGCTTCAATATCAACTCGAATGGAACTATCCTCTTCCAAAATTGGATCCATGTCTATAAAAAATTAATACAAAAAAATCAGCATCTAATTAGACACAAAAAAAAGAATTATTCTTCCTCTATAATATTATATTATCATTCTGAGTGATTTACAAATAATTAAAAAGCAACAACAATTCGTATGAATTAACAATTTGTACAATATGATTAGTAGTCTACAATTATTAAATGGTAGAAATTTAATGAAAGTTAGCATTTTGAAATTATGTAGATGCACAAATGAATTTGTACAACTTGAAATTTTGTATTCAATACTCAACTGTTTGAATGCATGTAATACCACATATGAAATTTACCTCTTGCAAAGCGATTCTTGTATAACGATTAGCTTTAGATTGTACTGAGATGTGTTTTTTATTTTTAGCTCTCCCTTTTGCCTTCGAAAGTAAATTGGCAATTGGAAAACTCCTATGAAGATGTGAACTTGGTTTGCCACTAGGGTTTAGACTCTTAAATGGTAAAAATATATATATATATATATATATATTTAAGAAGAGGAGCCTAATTATTGAATAATGAAATTCAAATTATGTTAATTTGTAAATGAAGTCCAATGAGTGATGGATATGTAAATTAAACGAGCCCATTAAGAATTTCTAATTTTTTTTTCCAATTTAGAGCCCGTTTGGTTAGATTTATAAAGTCAATTTATAAAGGAAATTTATAAAGAGTGAAAAGTGAAAATGAGTGGTGGAGATTTAATTAAAATTTAAAATGTGTGGTGATTGTTGAATAATTGTCAAATCAATGATAGGTGAATTTATAAATGAAAAAAATAAACTATGCCAAACGGGCTCTTAATCATCCATGAATATTTTTTTAATTTAAAATAAAAATGGTTCGGATCAGTTTAAACGGTTTTTCAAAAGTCGAAACCTAAACCAAACAATTTTAAGCGGTTTAAAATTTTCTCAAACCAAACCAAACCAAACCATTTTACTTTTTAAAACAAACCAAACCAAACCACTTTAACAGATCGGTTCGGTTTTTCGGTTTACTATCTTTGAGTGACATAAGAAGAACTAGACATCTTAAATAAAGTTATTTTAGTTGAAAAGGCCAAAAAAAGCAACTCCTTGACCTAGAAACTTGACTATATATTTAGGACAACTCAAAAAAAAAAAATTAATAAAAGAGGACTATATATTTGTCGGCTAGGGAGTACCTGGAATATTTAGTTTGTATTATTATACCTCTAGTTAATATACATTTGTTATCAATGAAATAAAATAATTATTAAAATGAAATCTTATCTTATATATATTTATATATTAAAGTAGGATAGTGGCCATATGCAAATTTTTACTTGCCAAAACCACTATCCTACTTATATATGTCTCTTTTTTTATTTATTTTATTTTAATTTTAATAATAATTTGTATATATATATATATAATATACACATTTCCAATTCAAATTAATCTCTAATATCTTATATATATGTTTTTATTTTATACACATATATAGAATATACGTAATTATAATATATTATAATATATATAAAATAAAAGTATATATTATAATATATTATAATATATTATAATGACCTGGCTATGAGTTACTTGCTTTGATACCACTTATAATGCCCCGTCCATGAGTTACTCTTGTTTACTCCTCCTTGCAAGGGTTTAGGTGTTGTGATTATTATTTTAAATGTTCATTATTTCTCATTTTAGAACTATTAAAGTTGGTGACTTAATTCATTTTATATTTACAATTGAAGTTTGTATTAAATCCATATCACAGAGTTTCAGTGTTCGTCCAAGATTTAGTAAAGGTCCTGTATAGGTTATGTTTTAATGTCCATTATTGTCCATCATCTAACGTCAACGGTTAGCATGACGAGGCCGGTGATTCCCCATACGTCTTGACTCGATAACGTTGACATGTAGACACCTGTGTCCAAGGCTTCTTGAGAGCTCGATTCATATAGTTCCAAGTACCTAAAATTTGGAAAACATAGAAAACAATGAATATAGAATATTCAGTAAGAAATCTTTACAAATGCAGGTTTTCTTTTTTAAAAACCGTAAGTTTGGACCTGAATTACATCATAGACTTGTCTTACTCCTGAGCGCTCAATATAACTGGTTCGATTATAATATAACATGAGGTTTGATTATAGGTCACCTAGGTGCCTCACAAAACCATAACTGATTCTGAAGATTTGATCATAGCATAGACTACCTTGGTAGTCTCCCACAACCTTAAAAAAGTGCCTTGGCACCAACATTTCATGTACCGAACATAATTCTGTTCTGAAACTGATGGGGAAAATCTAGATATAATTCTTGTTTTGGAAAAAGCACTTGTGATTTAATTACTATGCATAACATGAACTAAATCACATAGCTTACTTCACATAGCATAACTTATCTCATCATAGATTATGAACACATGAATTTCTCAGATAATTCATACGAGCATGTTTGATAAACACATAAAAGGTGTAAAAATTACTCACAATAAATCCCTAATCGGGATTACTTTGCGATAATAATTTCTTCTTTCCTTGCTTTCTCTTTTTTAGCACACGGTGCCTTCAACGTATCCTTTCTTGTTCCTCAGTTTAAATGTGTGTATAAAGAAGATCTATTGTTTATCTACAATTAGGATTTTCTTCTCTATTGTCTCCCTTTGCATAACTTGTTCTAGTTTCTTACTTTAGAAAGACAAAGAGTGTTTTAAAGGGGGAGAGAGAAGCAAAGGAAGAGAGAGAGGAGGAGAGAGAGAATGAGACGACTGGTGTGCAAATGAATGGAAAAACCTTGTCTTTTTATAATCAACTTGAAGGGTCCACTTGTGGGGACAAGAGAATATTTAGGTCATCATTGCATATCTTTCGCAGGAACAAGAGAATATTTTAGCCATCATGACTTGTCTGACTAAGCCTTCCTTATTTTACCCATATGGGATATACTTATGACATGTTATGTAATAATTTTTGGCAGGTCGTTACAAACTACCATCTTTAAAATAATTTCGTCCTCGAAATTACCATGAAATAACTAGGCTGAATCTTATAAAAGAAACATATAAAAGCTTTTACAATATCGTTTATCATACGTTCGTAAATATCTTAACACTTATGGTAAGAAAATTATCATGGGAGCAAAAATGTTATGTCATAATATCCAAAAATGAACATTATCCCAATCAAGGCGTGATAAGGGCGACTTTAGATTACATCTAAGTTATACATATGATGACTCCATCTTCTATAGACTCTAGTCAGAATAATTTTCCTTTAACTTGGGAGCTTAATTGTAACATCCCGTAAAAATTTAACAATAAATTACGCAATATGATAAACACTTTGAAAACTATGGGAATAAGTACTTGAAGTTTTCATCATTTATATACTAAGAATTGAAAGTTGTTACTCAAATAAATGAATAAGGATTAGCAAAGTTATTCTCTAAATACATATTGCTAAATTTGAAACACTTGTTATTTTGTAATTTCTAAAATTGCCAAGTATAAAGACATGAGTTATTTTTGTAATTAATAAATGGTATTGGTCTTGCCAAGTGCCAAGGCCCATGCTTATAATTAATAAACTTGTTATTGCCAAGTGGATAAGACACTTGGTAGTTTTGTAAAGTGTGGATTTCAATTAACATTTAAAAACAATTAAATCTTGACAACTATAAAAAGGGCTCAAACTAAAGAAAACAACCAAGTTGCTCCCCAACTCTTCAATTCCTATCTAAAATTCGTCCAAAATTACCAAAGGAGGTAGAACAATACCAAAATCCCACCAAAACACCATTTACTACTTGAAAAGAGTCTCTTCCCATATATAGGAAAATCATAACTTAAAGGGCAAGGTTTTGAAGGTATTTTCCACTTAGAATTAAAGAAATCTTTGACAAATCTTTGAGATGAGTAACTAATACTTTGATTCCCTTTCATTTAATGCTTTCATAAGATATGCATGAATTTTCAATGTATTATCATTATACAAAACAATTGGGATTTTTAGTGCATTGTCATTACGCAAAGAAATTTGTTTGTTATAATGGTATCATTAGTTAACGCTCTACCCGTTTTGAATTACTTTGTAGAATATGACCCTGTTATGTGGTTTTGGTCATTTTGGCTATGTGGTATTCTTTGTGGTATTATAGCTGTGCTATATGGTCTTGTCCATTTTGAATTGATATTGAATCATGTGCGCACCACGAGTAGTAGTTAACTAGTGATAAGGCTCTTTCGTGCATTCAAAGGCTTTGTGACGTTACATGGTTTTCTTTGAAAATGCACTCCTTAAATGAAAGGTGAATCAAGGTATTTTGTTACTCATTGAGTACGTTGTATTCACTCCCCTATTTTCTACCATTTTGTAGATAGTGGAAGTAAGATATTAGCCAAGCAAGCCAAGGATCGGAGCATGCTCGCAGACGGAAGTGGATTTTGCATGTAGAAGGAGACACATCTTTGGAGTCATAAGATACATTTTGTCTATAAATATACCTAAGAACTATACTTGAGTCTGGTACTTTTTGTATCGATAAGTATGTCAATGGATAAAGTTTTGCTTGGCGAAGTTAATAAATGAAATATTTATGTAACCGTTTATGTTCTTTAAATCTTTCTATATTTAAATAAACTCGTGCTAAGTGTTTGTTTTGTAAATCCTGTCCCCACTAATTGTACAAAAATGAAATTAAACCCAAACGCTTCCGCTCTCTCATATAAACAATAAAAATAATAATGGAAAAATTTGAGGGGGATGTGACATTAATATCATCTTAACTTCAAACCAATCTTTAATTAGATCACATTTTTCTTCATATTACCCCCTTATAGTATTATAAGCTTGGCACATAAGAGAAGTTGATTCCCAAAAATTAGTAAATTATTATGATGTTGCCATCAATACTGGGGACCAAATCAAAATTTTCTGAACTAAAATTACTCTTTGAAATTTACAAAAATAGTGTTTAAACTATCTTGTATCCAAATTCCTTAACATTTACAAGCTAGAGAGCATTAGAAACATTTATAAAACTTTGTATATTTAAAATACTCTCCAAACTTTTTAGACTCAATTGTCATCTATTTTAATTTAAAGAACATACATATAGCCTTACCAAAATTAATTTGGAGACCTATTATTAATCTTCCAAAACACATGGGGCAATTTAAGTTCTTTTGTCGTGCTAATTTAAGAAGTAAAGACAAACATGGCACAAGGAGGGAAACTTTAATTTTCACATTCTTAATTTCTTCTTCCCCATTTGTTAAACATTTCTTTCATACATCTGAAGCCCCTACTATTCCCTCCAACTCTTGCAATTTCTGAATTTCCCTTTTTAGAGATAAGTTTATCCAAGACTTAATCAAATTCTCCTTATTTCATTTATATCGATACTAGCAGCATTATCAATACTTTCAGTTGCATAAGTAACTCTCTGTTTTATCAGTACTGAAATGTGTATCGATACTTTTAGTTAGTTATATGACATTCAATTTTATCGATACTAACAAAAGTATTGATACTTTTTGTTAGAATATTTGTACTGTAAAAAATTTCAAATTTGTGATCCAGCTGGGATCTGATATGAGATTTTAAGCTTGTTTTCCTCAATTTTTACAGAGTGATTTAACACAATAACATATTAACACAACATATTTTATAATCTCATCTTAATTACCATTACAAAAGCCTTAGGTCTATAATAATATAACTTAAAAGTTTATTCTGATCCACAAGTTGTGCTACCACGTATCATTCTTGGTAAACAAAATAAAATTTTACATAAATTGTAATCACAACTTACAAAGCACTTCAAGAAATCTCGAGACGGATGCATGCCATGTTATCGAGGGGACCGTCCTATTGCTCTGATACCATTCGTAATGACCTGGCCATGAGTTACTTGCTCTAATACCACTTGTAACGCCCCTGCTGTGAGTTACTCTTGTTTGCTCCTCCTTGCAAGGGTTTTGGTGTTGTGATTATTATTTTAAATGTTCATTATTTCTCATTTTAGAACTGTTAAAGTCAGTGACTTAATTCATTTTATATTTACAATTGAAGTCTATATTAAATCCATGTCACAGAGTTTCAGTGTTTGTCCAAGATTTAGCAAAGGTCATGTATAGGCTCTGTTTTAATGTCTAATATTGTCCATCATCGAACGTCAACGGTTAGCAGTGATGAGGCCGGTGATTCCCCATAGGTCTTGACTTGATAACATTAGCATGTAGACCCAAGTGTCCAAGGCTTCCTGAGAGCTCGATTCACATAGTTCCAAGTACCTAAAATTTGGAAAACATAAAAAACAATGAATATAGAATATTCAGTAAGAAAGCTTTACACATGCAGGTTTTAAAAAAACATGAGTTTGGGGCCGAATTACATCATAGATATGTCTTACCCCCCAGCGCTCAATATAACTGGTTCGGTTATATCATAACATGATATTTGATCATAGGTCACCTAGGTGCCTCACAAAACCATAACTGATTCTAAAGGTTTGATCACAGACTACCTTGGTAGTCTCCCACAACCTTAAAGAAGTTCCTTGGTACCAAATATTTCCTGTACCGAACATAATTCTGTTCTGAAACTGATGGGGAAGATCTAGATGTAATTCCTTTTCTGAAAAAGCACTTGTGCTTTAATTGCTATGCGTAACACGAACTAAATCAGATAGGTTACTTCACATAGTATAACTTATCTCATCATAGATTACGAACACATAAATTTCTCAGATAATTTATACAAACATATTTGATAAACACATAAAAGGTGTAAAGATTTCTCACAATAAATCCCTAATCAGGATTACTTTGCGATAATAACTTCTTCTTTCCTTGCTTTCTCTTTTTCAGCACAAGGTGCCTTCAGTGTTTCCTTTCTTATTCTTCAGTTCAAATGAGTGTATAAAGAAGATACATTGTTTATTTAAAATTAGGATCTTCCTCTCTATTGTCTTTCCTTGCTGACTTGTTTTAGTTTCTTACTTAAGAAAGAAAAAGAATGTCTTGATGAGGCAAAGAGAGGCAGAGGAAGAGGGAGAGAGAGAAGTGGAGAGATAGAATGGGACGGCTGGTGTGCAAATGAATGAAAAAAATTGCCTTATTATAATCAACTTAAGGGGTCCACTTGCGAGGACAAGAGAAAATTTAGGTCATCATTGCATATCTTTCGTGGGGACAAAGAGAATATTTTAGCCATCATGACTTGTATGACTAACCCTTCCTTATTTTATTCATATAGGTATACTTATAACATGTTACATAATAATTTTTGGTGGGTCGTTACATTATATCTCGAGTTTGGATTTTCAAGTCGAGATATTTTTTAAATAAATAAATAAAATGATAAATATATATATATGTATCTACTCTCCCTCTTATATATGATTTTATTTTATATATTCTTTCAATATTATACACATTCTTATATTAACATACTATATATATGTATATAATATATATTTTTTCATACATACATATATACACACACATTCCTAATTAAGCTCTAAATTAATATGCAATCTTATGTTATTTGTTATCTATTAGTGTTTAGTATGTCCATTCTATTAATTTTTAGGTTATCTTCAAATATTTTATATTTCTTTAAAATTCTAATAATTGACAGACAAATTTCAAGTCTTGAGTTATTGAGACATTTTTATCATTTCGATTAAGTATCTACCGTGAGCTTAATAACATAATAATAATGAAGTAAATTAAATTAAATTAGTTTCAAAACTTTCACTTTAATTCAATTAAATATGATAAAACCTATGGCTATGCGTTTATTGCATTACTTCATTTATTATTTTTTTGTGGGAACTTATATATTGGTAAAAATTTAAGTTGAGGGGATGCAACAATAATAATATCTGATGATAAATTCTTTTTAGAAAGGAAAGTAGTTAAAAATTAATGTTATGGGTAAATCAAATAGGATTTATCCTTTGTTGTAATATTTCTTCACTTAAGTCTTTTATGATATAAGTGTATGTGCTTTAGAATTTTCAGAATGAATTTAGTGAATAGTGATTTATTTGGAGAATTTATGACACTATATGAGGTTATGTAAAAAATAACTTTTACAAGAATATGTGATAAAGAATTTATTCTGATAAATTAATACTATCCATACTCTAAATGTGTTCTTAGATTTTTTGTATTGATGCTTATTGAACAAGGACATGGGTGTATAGTAATTTTAGAGTTATATAAATTATGTAAGTTCTTTTTTTCACTGTTTCTTGATTTTCATATTCAACGTAAAATTAAATTTATATTTAATTAATTTTGTGCCAAGTTAAAAAATTGTATGCAATAAAATTGTAATTATTAGCAATAAATGAGTAGTATGCAATAAAATTGAAACTATTTAAGTTATTTAAATTATCATATATATATATATATATATATGTTTTGCTAATTATTATGTTCCGTGCAACGCACGGGTATACAGCTAGTAATTAGTAAAGATACATCAAATAAGGGTATATTAGGAGTATGGTCTCGTGGTTCAAAAAAGTGGCGCAGTAGTTAGATACTCTCTTTTCGCACAGGAGAATTCGGGTTCGAATCACACCAGTCCCTGCCCTATTTCCCTTCCCCTATCTGTCCCTTGTATTAAAAATAATAATAATAATAAGAGTATGCTCTTAAATTTTACTTTTCCAGTGACATTAAATTGCGTTTTTCTTAATCTATGTGAATATAGGAACATGCTATTTTAGTGGAATAGCGAGAGAGCGTGTCAAAAACATGAATTAAAATATATTAGAATTAAGCAAAACAGTGGTAGATTTTACGTCTTTCAAATCTCTTGAGATTATTTTAATTGTCTTTTTAATAGCTATTTGATTTATAGTTTCATAAGAAATTTTTGGTATAGAGTGGTTGCTAACTGGGTAGATTTCGTTGAGTTAGCACTGAAATGATCGAAATTCATCGTTAACTAGACATAAATACTAATACATCTAATCCTCCAAATCCAGAATCAAGCTTTCTAGCAAAAATGAAACGTATTGTGAGGAGTCCCAATCTCCTACAGATATTTGGCGGGATTAAGTTATCAAACGTTTATATGTTGGGGGTATTGTGCTAGTAGTCCAGCCAATGATGTAAACCCAACTTAAATAAAAGCTGAAAGTTGGAGGATGGTTAGTGCAAATAACGGTCAAAGTTAATTAACATATTGAATTAACTTGTTGGCCGTGATTGACTTGGAGATTCTTGGTCGGATGACATATGTGGCCGTCAGCTCAACATGTCAACAGTAGAATTTTGCCATAGGGCTCACGTGACCTTCTGTACTCAGCGACCTAATGACCTGGCACTCAGCAATTCCAGGTTCCTATCACCCACCTCGTGAGGTCGTATTGGGCTAACCTCGAATGATGCTAGATGGAAAGCAACTTACATGCCAACTTGCAAATTTATCACTTAAGGCTGATGGGATTGTTGCATTAATTGTAAATGCGGCAGTTGTTTTCCCTATGCAATATTTAGCTAGCAATTAGTCAAAAAGGTTGGTATTCAAGCTCCAGCTGATTGTACTTGTAGGAGCCTCCCATTGGCTACACATTAAATGCTTGTAATCATGATTTACTCAAGATGAATGCTATAAATAGAAGGGGAAATGCTTAAAGTATTAATTATCTCCCACTTCAACAAATCTTTGTCTCTCTTACATTTATTCTCTCCTTTATAAATTCACAAATTCCTTAGACTCACACATTTATTGCTCAGGTAAATTCAAATACAAATTTTCCGCGTAAACAAATTTCGTTTGTTGATTTAAAACCAAAATTTGACGTCAACAAATTGGCACCGTCGGTGGGAATTTTCTTACAAAAAACCTAGCTAAAGCCTCTAGTGAGAAAGATGAGTCAAAGACACTCCCAAAGTCAAAAAACGAGAAGCCACAATAATACCTACTAGATTCAAAAGGGGAAACAGGAGTTGGCCCTTCACATCTGGCTCCTGAATCTAAAATGGAAGATTTAAAAAGGTCGGAACATGCCCTCGCCCAAGAAGTCAGGCGGCTACAGGAACAACAAAACCCTCTAGTCTTTTCATGAAACATGAGTGAATCTTTTCAAAAAGACTCTTCATGGCGGGCTGAAGACGTTGGAAGAACTCCAATAAGGATGCTCCTCTAAAAGAACACGTGAGAAGAAGGCTGAGTTTCACTCCCACAATAACCCAAGGCTCAGGTCAACAGACTCCCTGTGCGATGCTTGCCAACTCCTTCCAGAAATGCATGAGGAAGTAGTATATTTACAATGTTAGGACCTCAATCTCAGCAAGGTCCAAGAAGATCGAGATCATCTGAGCCCCATGTCTAAGGGAGAGGAAACAGAGAAGGAGAAGCCCAACTGATTGAAAATCCATAAAGACCAAGAATCAGCTCCACAGCAAACCCATGAGCTAGATGAGTTAAGAAAGTGACTAAATGACCTAAAGCAAAAGTAATCCAGAGAGAAATGAGCTGATGATTTTTTTGGGTAGGCCTTCTCCTTTTGTCCCTTCCATCTGAGAAGCCATTGTGCCGCCAATGTTGAAGTTCTCCCAAATTGGAGCTTACAATGGCGAGACGAACCCCATTTCTTACCTTCATAGATATGTGTCATTCATGAAGTTCCAAAACACTACAAGACCTGTAATGTGCAAATCCTTTGCACTTACTCTAGAGGGAAATGCCCAAACTTGGCATGGAAATTTGGCTATAGAGACATCCATAGTTGGGAGCAACTCTTCTCAAAGTTTACAACACAATTCATGGGATCCAAGGCGAGGACAACCCCCAAAGAGATGCTGGGAATCATCAAACAAGGAAAGTTTGAGCCACTCAAGGGCTACTTGGACCGTTTCGATAGACAGGTCATGACGATGGAGAAGGTGGCCGATGAATCGTTTTTGATAGCTGTGAAATCAGGTCTGTGTGAAGACACACACTTTTGGTGGGAAATGTATGAAGACCCACCACACACCTACAAAGAGCTCCTAAGGAGACCTGAAAAATACATTAGTGCAGAAGAGACCATTGATGGAGATCCACGACCTGAGCGTCCTACAACGGTCGAGAAGAAAGATCAGTAGGCCAAGAAGGAACAACAGAGAAATGAGGGGCTGTCTATTGAGCACATTTTTAATCTTCTGAAGAATGACCCGATTTTATCAAAGGCAAAGACCATAAAAAGGCCCATGAAAAATGCTGATCAATCTAAATATTGCAAGTATCACAGAGCTATAGACCATGACACAGATGAGTACAGACACTTGAGACAAGAAATCAAGAAGCTTATTGAGCGGAGATATCTAGGTGAATACGTAGCCAATTGCCAAGGGCAGGATAGACAAGCTCGTCCTGAAGTAGATCTCAAGGCCCGAGCTCTATAAAACAGGCCTATAGCTGAGATCTATATGCTTGTCAGTGGAAATCACGGCATAGAGGGTTCTAAATGACAAAGGCGAGGTCAAGTGAGAGAAGCGCAGAATTGCTATCATCTATTCACAACACGAGCCCCCACCATTCAAATGAGCTCTTTCTCTTTTTGCGATAAGGATGCTTATAGTACTATGCATCCCCATACAGACGTCCTTATTATAACAATGCCGATATCAGGGATCAAAATTCACAAGACCTTGGTGGACAACGGTAGCTCTGTGAACATAATCAACTGGAAGACTTTCAAATAGATGACAATCAACCCTAAGAATTTGAGGCCATATAGAACCAGACTCCAAGCCTTCACTGAAGATTTCACTGAGCCTAAGGGTCAGATCACACTCCACATCGAGTTAGAAGACGAGCCCTATTGGAAGAGGATCATGGCGGACTTTGTGGTTGTTGATGTTCCCTTTAACCACAATGCTATCTTGGGGCGGCCAGTCCTATATGAGCTCAGAGCAGCAACTTCTATGTTCTATTATTTCATGGGAGAGCCTTCATACGGGGTGATCATTAAGCAGTACGAGAGTGTAATCTAGATAATACTGTAAAAGCAGCACCTTCCTTGGAGATCTACATTCTTGATCCTATAATTGAGGAGTTAAGGGCATAAGCTCGCCCTAGGGATGAGCTTCAAACCATCAAGTTAGATGATTCTAGACCTAAGGTCAAGCTCAAAATTGGTGCTGAACTAATTGAACCAACGAGGACTCAGTTCATTCAGTTCCTAAAGCAAAACTTGGAGATCTTCGCATGGGTTCACGAAGACATGGAGAGGATTGACCCAAGCACACCTGTTACAAGCTCACTATTGTTCCTAAAATTAAGCTTGTGAAGAAGAGGTGACCTCTTAATAATGAGAGATATGAGGCTTTGGCCTAGGTAGTGGACAAACTCCTTGGCAACAGATTTATAAATGGGATCTTTGTTGTGTCAATTTTAAATACTCACAAGTGCATGAATCAATTGGAATATAGAAACGTGAATAATAAGGTCGATCCCACAAGAAATGCAAAGATGAATATGAAAGTATAAGCTAGTCTTCTTTAGTTTACTTTTAGCTAGTTGAAAAGAAAAATGAGTTCGTTTGATTAAAACTATTAATGAAAGGAAAATAATAAAAGATAATAAGTTTCAACAAGTTTTTGATTAGTGAAAAGAGAATTACTATGGTTTCTGAGTCCACCATATTTGACAACGAACTAGGTAAGTATTTATTAATTCCCAATTTCAAGTAACAAGTCGAAATCAATCAATTGTTACCTATAGATTTAACAATTAAGATTGGTTTAAGATATTCTAAATAAGTTCTTCTTTGCTTCTTTTGCTAAACTATCTAAGCATTCTCCTTATCTATTTAACGGAAATGATGAATCAAAGATAGTTACTTAATAACCAAATTCAGCATTGAGTGATCAACTGAATTTCTAACTGTCAATAATACTTGATATTAAAAATGAAAGATCTATCTGATTGATTAATGAAATAAGTAAGAACCATAAACATTTCACACAAATGAAATTAATTTGATACCCAAACAATTACATTGTCAAAAGGGTTTCATCTTCAGCCTTAGTACAAAAATGCTTAGAACATAATCAAAGTAAAGCAACAAAAATAGATAGAACCCCACATAAATTCAAATATAAATCTATGAATTCTTCTATGAAAATGCCTCTACTTTGTTCCTTGTTTCCTCACTCCTTTCTCTCAAGTTTGGCACTCCAAAACCTTGTTTTTCAATGACCACATTGAGTGCTCCTTATATAGAGAAAATCCAACAACTTGCATGTTGGTTAGTCCACATGCTGGGCTGGCTTCTGCAAAATTGTTATAGCTTGTAGCTGTATTTTATTGATGATATTCATTGGATTTGGACTTATCACCAAAATCACAATTGTTTCAAAAATGCATTTTCTATGTGTTGAAGAACATTTCAAGCCAATTGGAAATTATTTAGCTGAGATATGTCCAAAATACTAAGCACTACTCACTTGTCCAACAACTATCATGTAAATGTATCAACTTGCAGACTGTGGGCGATTTTTGAGGATTTTTCGTCCATTCAGAATTGGATGATAAAAGCTCTTCACCTTATCTTTCTAATGGACTAAAAATTATAGAATTTGGATAACTACAACTCCACATGTGAATGAAAAACCGACAGCTATACAGGGGGCAAGTTTGACTGTCACTCTTTTCTAGTTGTCTACTCTTGGCCATTTTTGGTCATGATGCATTCTGAATTTAGAAAGGTGATAAAGATGAAGATTGTAGATACATACCTTAGCCTGATGATCCAACTTGAATTACTCGAATCCAATGTCTAGAACTCTCGATATAATCAAAATACTAAAGGCTATACACTAGTTAACATCCAATCTTGATTAGAACACAACTTGCAAATTCATGATAAATTTTGACGACTTTTTGAAGAGCATTTGAAACTGCTATCATGGGATGATTTTGTATATATTTAAGTTCATGGGATGATTTTGTATATATTTAAGTTATCTTTTCAATCCCACTTGAATCATCATCATTAATCATCATCATTGGACCTCTAGAACTCCAGTTATTATTATTTCTTTGACACTTACCCGTAGCCATAATGGTTAAACATCAGGACTAGTCTCCATATACTTGCGCTCATGAACTTCCGACACTTGCATCACATAAAAAATACATCAATAAGCACTTTTTCATTTATAATATAGTACTTCTCAATACGCTTATGAATACATACTTTTATTAATTGCATTTCTAGTACGTGTATTCATACAAAATAAACTTGTGGCATAAAAATCGATTTACCTCAAGAAAATGGTTAGATTACTCTCAAATGAACGTGCAGTGCCTTACAAATGATATATCAAATATGTAAATTTTGTCACTAATCACACCCCAACCTAGATTTTGCTAGTCCTTGAGCAAAACATATAGATACGCTTTCTCAAAAATCAATTTTTCATTTTAGATGTCACACGACATAGATTTAAGCACATAATTCAGTAGAAAGATTTCCAAAATGAAGCATCTTTCAAAAAGAAAATTTTTGTTCTTATCTTAACCAATGCCTGATTTCTTTGTGAATGTGATCTAGCTCTCTCTAGTCCCTAGCCAAAACTTGAGCTTAAATAGAGAGTTGAGTTTCTAAAACATGTACATAAACAATCTAACCCAAATGGTCTAATAGCAACTCACTTCACTCGTGAATTGCACTTTTAACTCAACTAGTCAACCATTTTTTCTACAATTGGGTGTAAATTAGTTAAGATATGGAGAAAAATTAGATAGCCAATGGTCCAATATCACTATGTTGATTTCCAAATTATGTTGGTTTCAGCTTTAAATTCTAACTGAGCAAGTCAAATCTCAAAAGTATATCTTACATCAAAGACATAGTCAAGCTCGTTTTTTCTATGCTATTTATCTAGACTGGAGACAGGTCTCCAGTCTAGTTGGCATCACTAAACTGGAGATGAGTTGATATGCATAAAGATATGGGGGGTTCCTCATTTATTTAATGGCCAATAAGGAGATGACAACTAGATTGGAAACCGG
>CAVNYN010212815.1:0-61643 GCA_963692815.1 Nyctanthes arbor-tristis
GTTGAAAGGTGGATGGTCAAGATTGGTAGGCAGCAACTCCTTGCTTTTGGAATTGATAAACAGACCTAAAAAATGCACACTCCAACTAGACAACCTTAGATTGAATCCTTTCCCAGTGACTGTAATTTTTCCCTTCCATCCGATATTAGTTACAAGACTTAGTTTCTCTACGTGTTTAATTTTGCTCACCATGCATTTTTAAGCCTTCTTTTCTTATTCATTTCACTCTACGATATGAAAACAAAAAGCCTTTAATAATTCCTTCCACATTATCAGACTGTGGTGCTGCCATTTTCACAATGAGATTGCCTTCTGACTGGCTTTTGGATGTCTCTCTTGTTCAATCAGAAAATACTTTAGGAGATCCCTGCTCTACACACAAGGCAGATGCAAAGTCATTTGCACAACCTAGCACTGCCAAAGTTTGATCGTTTCTTAGGCTTCTAACTTTTCGATAGCAAAAATAATAACTTTTATCTAATCACCTTTAACAACTCATTACATTGCATCTGTATCCACATTTACTAACCAAATAATTATTATCTAGCCCATCAACAAAGTTTAGTTGATTCCCTGACTCAATTAACCCACATCAATACCATTAGGATCTCTAAAGTCATTTTTCTTATGTCTACTCCATTTTCTATGGTAGTTTGATAATGTATCTATAACTTAGAGGACTTGTGATACTTGAATATACTTCCGATCTTAGTCAACATGCAAACACTAATTAAAAATATTATTATTTTATATTTATCAATATTTACAAGTTTTCCTTCTCCATTTTTCCCCCAAACCACATCTACAGGTTTTCAGGGAAAATACAAAAAATTCTTTAATTGACTGTTCTTTCTTAAGTGTTTTTTTTTTTTAAATAAAGTAATTCTCATAAAGCGAGAATTATGTTATGACTTAATCAGCATCATGGGTTCAAAGCAACTCTAAACATGCAATCAATGCACTCAAATTATGTACCTAGATGTCCCAAAATATATGCATTGGTAAAACCCATGCGAAGCTTGACATTTACTCAAGCTGTTTGGTCATACGAAGCTTGACGTTCAAACCGAAAATCAGTTTAATTTTCGGAACCACCGTCATGTTCCCACAACAGAAGGAAAAATAGACAAATCATTTTTCATATTTCCAGCAAAGAACACAATTTTGTTTTTGAAACACAGCCAAACACACATTTACACTTCACATTCATTTACTCTCTCCTATCCTGCTATTTACCGGTGAAGGGATAAAACGTGTTTTACCATGTCACGTTGCAATGGGTAACATTTGTGGTAATAATTTCAGCAGTATGAAGCTTTCCCTAATTTTAACACGTGATCAAGGTTTTTCTTCTCATTACGTGGTGAAAATAGTGTGCATTTATTGCTATGACATGAAACTTTTTCAAAGTCTTCTACATGAAATCAACTACAATGCAACTTAACATTCTTACATCTAGTTCCAAGTTGACTCTCTGTCAAACAACAACAACCAAAGATAGAGGCCTAAACATCTAAGCCTGTATAATTTGCTAAATACTTGCCAACTCACCCCATCTTATATTTTTATTTACGTCCTATATTTTAATTTACATCTTATATTAACAGCCAAAGATAGACGCCTAAACATCGAAGCTTGTATAATTTGCTAAGTACTTGCAAACTCACTCCATCTTATACTTCTATTTACATCTTATATTTTTATTTAGAGACAAATCAGTGAGCTTTTAGTCTGTATTTTACCGAATTAATTTTTCAATCAGTCTCAAGCATTCCGGCCTGGGAGCAAACTAAGACCAAAAAATTTCCCAATAATTGTTCTCAGTGTGGCTGGCCTGTCTATTTAATCCACTTCATTTTTCAATCACTCTCACCCGTTCTGGAAACTCAACAGAATAATACCAAAAAATTCCCGAAAATCCTTCTGCGAGCAAACTGCTTTTATATTCCTCGCTCCGTCCGGATGGAGTAGGAGATTTTTCAACAAATTCAAACCAACATACGCCCCTATTACAAATAAATTTAGAAAGGGAAGAGCCGAGAACTAACCTCGCCTCCGAGCTTTAGAATCTATCACCGGTTGGTCAACGGAGAAAGGGGATCGGATCTGCTAGCGTGTGGGTTCCAGAATTGGGGCCCCTCTTCTGAAAGTCGAATCTATCTCCGGTTGGTCGACGGAGAAAAGGGCATCTGAGAGCGTTTGGGTTCGCCATGCGCAGCCCTCTTCTAAACGTGGAATCTATCACCGGTTGGTCGACGGAGAAAAGGGATCATACCTGCCAGCGTTTGGGTTCCAGATGGGTGCCCCTCTTCTGAACGTGAAGTGCCCTTCATTCATTCTTTATCTTTTTCTTTGTTGGAGGGCAAATTTAATCCAGCCCATTGAGACGACATTTTTCACAAACAAAGAACGCCCACATAGACGCGTCAATATGGTCCTTCTCCAGATGCGACTCATCCCATTATTGCCACGCCAATACAGCGTCCCTTTAGGTTCATACCTATAACAACGCCCACTGAACTTACTGCTACGACTGCCAACTGCCTCTGCAACTCTGCCCACTTGTTACGTCGACATTAATTGTCGTTTCAATTGGCATCCGGATTTAGACGCGACAAACCTGTCGCTCCTATATGGGTCGCTATATGGGTCGCATCCACAGGCACCACTTCTTGTAGTGAATATGAGCAAGTTGATAAAGTACAAAAAGAAATTTCAAAAGAAAAAGAAACACAACTACTGTCGGAGAAACAACAACCACATGATGTTGAAAAGTATGCACTATCAATGTTGACTTTACTACCATACACTCCTTTGCCATCCTTTCAGTCACCTCCACTGTTTATGGTTTTTCAATAAGCCCAAGAATGGAAATCATATCTCATTGATGTTCTAAAAAGATAGCCACCAGATACATTGAAGTTAAATTTGTTGGAAACAAGAAAAAGAATAGCAATAATTTCAAAAAATTATTTTCTTTTAAAACAAAATTGACCTGGATATTTAATTCAATATAAGAATGATTAATTGCTTAAAGAGAGTGCAGCGGACCATATCTTCGATAGGAAATTAATCCCATGAACAATTGGAAAGAACTGTTAGATCCCAAACCTTAGATCTTCTCTAGAATGCTTCCAAGTCTTGGATTGCACCAGCGAGTGGGCCTCACTAGGAATTCTCCAAAACCCGACATAAGAGTCGAACCGTAGAGAATTAATTCTCTACAAGAATATTATAGAGGGAGCGGCTCTTCCCCAGATTGAGAAATAAGACCGCCTCCTCTCTTATTTATAAGGGAAAATGCTAGACTTTTTTGTATATTGCAAGACAAGAGAATTCTATTCTTAGTAAGATTGTACAAACCCTACAACCCTTTTTCAAGTAACTCTGCAACTTTCTAGAAGCTTCTAGAAAGACTCAGTCATATTTACATAATTAGGCTCCCAATAATTAAATCCAGTCAAATTGATCCAAACTGTCTGATTTAATTATTAATAATTCGTACACTCCACCAAAAATGAATTATTGCAACTCCTAATTATATAAATAATCACCGGAACTAAAATAATTAATTCCACATTAATTAGCTGCTTGACTTATCAATCTAACAGTTGGTCCCTATTTTATGATCCAATAATTAATTAGGCATGCACCTGACCATATCACCTAATTAACATATTATACTAATTCACTCTCCTTCAGTTCCCAACATGCAGAGCATATTAGACCAAATATTTATTTAGTCCCACCCAATGCACATCGAAGTTCCTTAGAATTGCTTCATAGAAGAATCCACTCGAGACGGATTTAGACAAACCGCATGATAGTCATGTGAAACTTCAATTTAAGCGCACGGTCATGCTATGGAATTAAGTTCACACAATGGTCCATTCCAATATACTTATCCGGAAATATATCAATGTTATTACTCATGCCCTCCATAAATCGTGACGATCAAGGTAAATTGCCTACCCAATTGAGTTAGAGTAACAACAAATGAGCCTCGATAGAATAAAATGCCAACCTTTATCTCAGCTCAGGACTAACATTTTTCTGGTTGAAATATAAGATGTATCTTCCGTACTTATCTAGAAGTACCCATCTCCATCTTATCTCAAAGCAACTGATGGCCTTTCGTTACCACTCAAATATCATAAATCCTCTTATAGAAAATAAACATCATATTTATTCAATAAATAAATAATTGCTCATACATACTTCGGTCACTGTCCTAACACTTTATTGAGCACATATTCCAATAAAATTACATTGTGCTCAACAATCTATTCGTCTTGGATTATGCATCTTTACTTGGAAGAAAGCCTCTATTTGATGATCAACGCTAAAAGTCAAGTTGTTGACTCTAACTCAAGCGTTTCTTGGGGGGCAACCCAAGCTTTCTAAACTATATCTTTATTTTAGCATGCTATTTTATTTTAGTTTTGTTTTACACTTGTTATCTTATAAATGGAGACGAAAAGAGCAAAAACAGTGCAAGCGGAAGAACTTATTTTGGAAGGTCTTGTTCTCCAGGGTTGGTTTGAAAAAACCTCATCATCATTGTAACAATCAGGTATGATCTTTGATTTGCGTTTGTATTTATATTGCATTTTATTTCTTGTATTTTCTTGTATTCATATGCATTAGTAACTAATAGTATTAGGTTTTTGATATTTTGGTATCATGCTTCAAAACATTGTCAAAATTTTGGAAAAATTAGGATGGAACTCAAGTGCTTTCTAATGATAAATATTTGGTTTTGAAAAATTGTGAAAATTACTAAATAAAGTTTTCAACTTATCCATGTTAGATTAATCCATGTTACATTATTTCATACTTTAAAATTTAGCCCTTTCAAATCTTTGGTTTAGACTTGAATTTGACCTTGTAGTTGAGTAAGGGTTTATGGAGTATACGATAGCTAATACCATCTCAACCTTACTTGACACAGCCATGTTCTTTTAGATGGAGAAAAAAACACACACACACACACGTACAGAGAGAGAAGAGAAGACAAAGATATAATATTGAAAAATTAGACAACAAATAGTTTGGCATTAGTATGTGTATTCTAAAGTAGAATTGGCCAAAGTAGATGAGTTCGAATTGGGCATTGACCTCAGGCTAGTTAAGCTCCAACAAAATAATATATTGAAAAAAAAAAGACACCCGTAGGAAAAAGTTGCCAACTCTAAAGAGCGAGAGCTAGTCTTAAATAATCCGGCCCTATACATCACCAATGTATAGGAGAAGACAGTTCAAGGAAGAAGGCTGCCTTTGGGAACTTAAGCATGAACTACCTACAGGTGAAAATGTGCAACATTGTTATCCAAAAAGAAAAAAAAAAAGATGGAAAAAAAAAAGCTTGACAATATCTTGGATGTAAGATATACTTTTGAGGCTTGACTTGCCCATTGAAGCTGAAACCAACGTTATTCGGAAATCAACATAATAATATTGAACCATTAGCTATCTAGTTTTCCTCCCTATCTTCACTCATTTAGGCCCAATTGTAGAAAAAGGGTTGACTAGTCGGGTTGAAAGTGCAATTCACGAGTGAGGTGAGTTACTATTAGACTATTTTGGGTTAGATTATTTATGTGCACATTTTTAGCAACTCAACTCTCTATTTGAGTTCAAATTTTGACTAGGAACTACAGAGGCCTAGATCACATTCACAAAGAAATCAAGCATTGGATAAGATGAGAACAAAAATCTTCTTTTTGAAAATACTTCATTTTGGAAATCTTTCTAATAAATTATGTACTTAAATCTATGTTGTGACATCCGAGATAAATATTGATCTTTGAGAATGCATCTCTATATGTTTTGCTTGAAGACTAGCAAAATCTAGGTTGGGGGTGTGATTAGTATCAAAATTTGCATATTTGATATATCATTTCTAAGGTACTAAATGTTCATTTGATAGTAATCCAACCGTTTTAGTGAGCTAAATCGATTTTCATGCTATAAGTCCATTTTGTATGAATACACGGTCTAAAAATACAATTAATAAAAGTATATATTCATAAACTTATTGAGAAGTATTATACATGAAAAATAGTGCTTATTGATGCATTTTTTTATGCATTGTCAGAAATTCATAGCGCAAGTGGATCAAGACAAGTCTAGAAGGTCAACAATTACGTCAACCATAAGCAAGTCTCAAAGAAATAATGATAACTGGAATTCTTTTGGTCCAATGAAGATGATTCAAGTGAAATTGAAAAGATAACTTAAATATCTATAAAATAATCCCAATATGACCAGTTTCAAATTCGATTCATAATGCTATCAAAATTCATCATGAAGTTGCAAGTTGTGTTTTTATTAAGATAAGGTGTTGACTAGTGTGCATCCTTTAGTATTTTGATCATATTGAGAGTTCTAGAAAACAGAATGGTACAATTCAAGTTGAAGATGAAGCTAAGATATATATCTACAATTGTCATCTTTATGACTATCCCAGTTTTAGGACTTAAGTCGACCAAAAAAGGCCTATAAAAGACTACTAGAAAAGATGTTAACAGTCAAACTTGCCGTATGTACAGCTGTCAGGTTTTCAAGCATACGTTGAGCTTTACTTATCCAAATTCTTTGAGTTTTGATCCATCAGAAAGATAGGTAGAAGGGCTACAACTCATATGTTATTATCAACTTCTGAATTTGGACAAAACATCTTTCAAAATCGCCTACAATCTACAAGTTGATACATTTACATGATAGCTGCTAGACAAGTGGGCAGTACTTAGTATTTTGGACATAGCTCGGCATACAAATTTCCAGTTGGCCTCAAATTTTATCCAAGCCATAGAAAACGCATTTTAAAGCTATCATTTTGGATGATAAGCAGTTCAATGAATATTATCATCAAAATACAATTGCAAGTTGCATCATATTTACAGGAGCCAACAAAGCATGTGGATTAACTTAGATCAAGTTAGAACAAGCAAGTTGGCATATTTTCTCTATATAAGGAGCACTCTTATGGTCAATGAAGAAGATTTCTTTTGGGAAGCAAATACATAGGAGGAGGAGGCTGAAAGGCCGAAAGTCCAATTTTGGGACGAGCAAACCCTAGATGTGAAAGATAACTTCTCCTATTTGGCTCTATATTTCTATCTCATGTATCTTATTATCTAGGTGAATGATGAAATCATGTTAGTTATATAACTCCCCATTTTGTTCTTGATTCGAAATATTATGTAATCTAAATGTCCATGATTCCGGTTTCATCAATGATAAATTATGCAGATCGGATCTCTTATATCAAGTATTATTGATTGTTAGAAAATTTATCCATTCTTAGTTTCGAAAGTTCAACATGTAATTGTATTTGACAACTTGTGATTCATTAAGTTGTTTACATGTAGTGCTTAGAGAATTAGACACTTGAAGCGAAAGGGGATCTACATTAGATTAGTTATATTTTGAGCTTAACGATAAATCACTTGCGGTATAAAAGATTGATCTCTTATTATTACTCAAATATTGGAATCAATAGAAGATAGGAATTATTTGCTATACATTGGTGGAATCTGTAACCTTGATAATCTTTATTGTTTGAAATTTTATTCGTATACTTTTGCATTATTTCTTACTTTTACTAGTTTATATTTTACTTATCAAATCTCAAAAATCATTTGGAGTTAGGTTAGAGTTAAATATAATTCAAATTTATTGATTTGTTCCACATTTATAGCAATCCTCATGGGATTGACCTTGTTATTCATGTTTCTATATTCCACATTTATAGTATTTAAAATTGACTCAACACAAGCGATTAATTATATAAGAAGATCATTTGACTCTTTATTCAAGAGCAACGGATTCCTCTTGCAGTACACAATCTACTAATTCACTCTCCTTCGGTTCTCAACATGCAGAGTATTTTGACAGAATATTTATTTTGTCTCAACTATAGCACATCTAAGTTCCTTAGGATTTCCTCATAACAGAACCCACCCGAGACAGATTTAGACAAACTGTATAACAGTCATGTGGAACCTCAATTCACGTGCACGATCATGCCATGGAATTAAGTTCACACAGTGGTTCAATTGAATATATTTATCCCAAAGTATATCAATGCTATTACTCACGACCTCCACCAGCTACGACAATCATGATAAATCGCATATTCAATAGAGTTAGAGTAACAACAAATGAGCCTCGATGAGTGTAAAGTGCCAACCTTTATTCTCAACTCAGGACTAATATTTTTTCGGCTGAAATATAAGATGTATCTTCCATACTTATCTAGAAGTACCCATCTCTATATTATCTTAAAGCAATCAGTGGCCCTTAGTTACTGCTCAAATATCGTAAATCCACTTATAGAAAATAAACATTACATTTATTCAATAAATAAATAATTGCTTATTCATACTTCGATCACTGTCCTAACACTTTGTTGGGCACATATCGTAACATTTTACACAGCACTCCATTGTTGTTAGGATTATAACATTTGCGAAATTTAATTTACATATACAATATATAGTAGGCTAGTGGATTAGTGTACTTTTGAGCTATAAGATGCTATCAAGTTTAAATGCCCAGTGGATTTGTAGTTAATTAAGATCCAGTGAGCCTATTGACTCTCTGTGTAATTTCAAATCTGAAATTATATGTTGGCAAGAAGTCTCAATATGTCCTGTTGTTATTTTATGAAGATGTCATATATAGCATCATGTTACTCTCTGCCTCATGTATTTGCCCTGCGTTGAGTTTTCCACAATTTCTATGTAATTATGCCATATGGTCTTTTAATTGATCTTTTGTTGTCATGAAAATCCTAAAACAAGTATGATCATCTATTCTTGTCAAGGATTAAGTAATACTCTACTCCCCCTGGTTTTTTGTTAATTTTTTTCATGCTTCTATGTTAGTTTGCACATGGAGCATCTTGATGTTTGCATAGGCTATTGGCAGAAGAGTGTGGTGAGAGTGTTCTAATTTACAACGATGTGGTAAATATAAGATGGTAGTATAACCACCTCTTTATACATAATGTTCAGTGTTTGAGTGAAGAAGTTATAGCATCAAACACCTTGGACTGCATTTGTATAGCTGCTCTTATGGTCACAGTTAGTTTGATCTTTAGTTTAACAAAGCTTTGTTTAATTTTGCATCCCATTGGAAAAATGTATATTGAATATGGCTTAAATTTTTAATTGAGCACTATTCAACATTACATTTGATGCATGCAGAAGTACTTTGACCTGAAAAGTAGCGATGTTGGGGTAGACTATGCAGATGCTATCTCATCAATAGTACAAAGGCTAGTGAAACAACACTACGCAATACGTCTCTGTAATGCCTATGCACACTACAAGGAGCATGGCCCTAAGAACCAGTTTGAAGGCTTATCATGGGACCAATGACTGAGACGTATTGATGTATGGATGTAGTACTGAGTACTTGTGAGCACTAGAATTATCTCCTAGTGCAAAATAAAAGTAAGGCATTAACTCTTAGGGATAAATATATAGAGAAACAAAATCAAGAAGAATGCTATCTAGTATCAGAAGTGCTTGACACCTATCTATATGGCAACTAATGAGGTATTGAATGATAAGTTAAATTAAATACATGAATAAAGGATCCAGTTGATTTAACTTATCATTTAATGCCGCATTGATATAGTGTCAAACACTAATAGTGCTAAATAGTATTACTCTAAAATTAAACATCAACAAGTTTAGTCTCAATATAAATACCCTTTAAATATATGGTGTGGCATTCTAGTTTTTTGTTAGGCTGTTTCGTCATATTTTTACCGCAATAAAAATATTGTCGTAGAGACTCATGTATTCAACCGAAAAAGGGAAAGAGTATCACTTATTTAATTGATAGAGTTTGCTCAACGGATTAAATGGGAAAAGAAATGACGTTGGGCCTAGTTGTGGTAAATGAGGCCAACTGTTGAGTTTACATGGATGGTATATGTTAGTACGAAAAATTACTATATCTTGGCATTCTTAAGTTTTGTTTAAATGTCAAACATTATTTATATGTTGTCACAATTTGTTGCATAACTAATGTTCAAGTGTGATTTAATTATTATCATGCAAATTTAGTTGACTTGGGCCAAAACATAAGTTGTGGCGTGTGTACTTATCTTAAGGCACAAGAACTCGATATACATGTAAGGTCTTAATGTTTCCTAGTTAAGTTAGTATTACCATGTTTAACTAGAAGTCTTGTTTATGCGCATGTAGAGCTCAACTAGAATTAGGTAAGTTTGAATTTATGGTATATTGCATATTTAACTTTCTTTAATTCTTTTTCTACTACATGTATATGGTAAGTTGGATTCTTGACTTACACAAGAAACCGAACTCTTACCTACATATGTATTATCTCTTTGTAGGTCGAGTGTGCGAGCAAGGGCTGAATTGAAAGCAAGAGATTAATCTGTGCATTATTTTTAAATCTCTCAACCGCGAAAGAAAAAATATGAACATTGCCGTTTTACAGTGAGACTTTGTCTTGCAAACTGAATTTCAAGTGCACAACGTGTTTGTGTTTGGCAGCCCTTCAATTACGTGGTAGGAGACCACATTGTGCAAGGGACATATCCATGGAGTTTGAAAGTAGTTTAGGAGGTCAAGTCATCCCAAGATGAGTTCGGGAGATCTCTAGGAGCTTGATGGACATTCCATGAGGCGCGCGGGAGAAAGAAGGAGCAACGGGAGTTGGCTCATTGTCAAAAGGCGTAAAGAGGGAGTCTTTTATAAGCTTACCTTTTGATTATTTGGTGTCGAATGTGATAGCACGTTTTTATTCTTTCTCTGTACTAAACTCACTTCTTAATTAGTAGATTTGTTTGTCTCGTGGCAATGATACCCATAGTTTTTCCCAGTTGGGTTTCTTTGTAAACATTCTGGTGTTATTTATTTATGCGTTCATACCTGAGCTAGACACATCTAGGTTGCGTTACACTTTCTACCAGTAAACGTAACTAGGCAGGCTTCATCTTGACTAGAGTCTAGATAACCACGAATTTACAGTATATTATCCATGCAGCTCACTAATCTGGTGGGACTTTAATTTCCCCAACTACCAACCACCTCCCATATTTAACAAATCATCTCCTCTATTTCGTCAAACCCAATGACTGCCCTGATCAGTGATTTCAACTGGGAGATGGCATGGTAAGCTTTACATATTTTATAATTTCTAATCATCAACTTCTGTTGCATGATTTTTGTAAAATATAACTCAAATGCAAATGCTGCGCGATAAGTGTATTTTATATGCAAAATACTTCTTTTAAATTTCTCAATTTTATATGAAATTGAGCATATTTCTATCTAATATGTGTGGATATGGTTTATATAGGTTAAAAGCTCAAATTGGATTGATACCAAGTGAAAAGGACTATTTTTGAACCACATTGAGGCTTTACACTCAAGATGTAACATCAATGTGTGATTGCTCAAGAATTAGGAGTGAAACGATTGATGTCAAGAAGTTCAAGGACTAGAATGCACTCTGGAAGAACTTGAAAGAGACCATTTGGGTCTTGTTTGATGAGAGTAGAGACCTTTATGAAGAGTTCAAGAAGTTTTGGACTTGTTTAAATGAAGAAAGATGCTGAAAAGGACCATTGCTGAAAGAAAAAGACAAAATAAGGATTGAAATGCAAGTTTTGAAAGTAGGCTGCGGGAGGCTGCGGCAAGCAAACATCCGGCCACCCGCGGGACGACTTGAAGTTTTGATGGCCGCGGCCTGCAAACCCGCGGCCACCCACGGCCCGTAGCAGAAAAGAAGTTACGCGTTTTTTATCCTCTTTTTGACACAATCGAGGGTTCGACGACGTCTCCAACTATAAAAGGATGGGAGAAAAAACACAAGAGGGAGAGAAGACGGTAGAGAGAGGAAGAACATAAGGAAGAATTGGAGATACAAGTTGGACACAATTCCTAGGGTTTTATCTTTCTACTTCTTTTTCCATAAATTCATCATATCTTTTGATTTTGTCCAGTATTATCGTGAGAGGCTAAACTCTTAAACTAGGGTTCATGATGAAACCCTGAATTTTATGATTAATGCTTGATCACCATTAATTTGTGTTTGTGGTTCATGTTGTTTTCGAAAGATTCTTCATGAAATGTTCAAAATCCACAGCGTCAGTAAAAACCATATCAGAAAAAGGCAGGATGGGAGGAAGCATTTGCTAAGCTGCAAGAGCAACAAGAACGAGCTGCAAGATCAATGAAAAATATGAAGAATCAGATTGGCCTAGCAATACAGAGGTGAATCTTAAGGAGCAGCTGAATGCTATTACTACAAGGAGTGGAGTGCAATTACTTGAAATTCATGTTTAAGAGGCCAAGAAGAGAAGAAAAATCTGAGGAGACTCAGAGAAAAGGAGAAACAATCTGATGAACATGTAGCTGAGGCAGAACAAGTAAAGGAGTCTCAACCGCCTGTGAAGCCTTATGTGCCTCCTATCCTTTTTCCCACAAAGGTTGTGTAAGCATAACCTGGACAAGCAGTTTGAAAAATTTTTAGAGGTGTTCAAGAAGCTTCATATTAATATACCATTCGCAGATGCCTTAGCTCAAATGCCCAGCTACGCTAAATTCATGAAAGAAATCTTGTCAAATAAAAGAAAGTTGGAAGAGCATGAGACAGTGATGTTAACCGAAGAGAGTAGTGCCACAGTGCAAAATAAACTATCACCAAAGCTGAAGGATCCATGGAGTTTTTCGATTCCTTGTACAATTGGTAGTTTATTTATTAAAAGATGCTTATGTGATTTAAGTGCTAGTATTAATCTCATGCCTTATTCTCTTTTCTAGAAGCTGGGTTTAGGAGATGTGAAGCCTACAACAATTACTTTACAGCTTGCTGATCGCTCTATTAAACATCTAAGGAAATTGTGGAGCATCTTCAGGTAAAAGTGGATAAATTTATCTTCCCTGCAGATTTTGTTATCTTAGATATGGGTGAAGACAGGGATATTCCACTGTTGTTGGGTCGACCTTTCTTGGCTATGGGATGGGCATTAATTGATGTTCAAAAAAGGCAGCTCATGTTGAGGCTAAATGAGGAACATATTACTTTTGATGTTTTTAAAGCCATGAAATTCCCAACTTCTTCTGATACATGCTTTCAGGTGGATGTCATTGACAGGGCAGCTATGAACACATTTAGATTAGAGAACCCCTTAGACCCTTGGGAGGCATGCCTTATGTACTCACAAGGCGTGGATTCAAACTCACCTGCTATTGAAGAATGTGTGAGATTATTGCAGGGAGTTGAACCAAGTAGAAGGGAGAAGCAGTACATGGAATTGGGCAAAATTCCAACTCGAGTGGTACCATCTATTCAACAAGCTCCAAAACTCGAGTTGAAACAATTGCCCACACACCTCTGGTATGCCTATCTAGGTGAGTCATCTACTCTTCCAGTTATTGTTTCAAATTCGCTTAATGGACTATAGCAGATATCAAGGGGATAAGTCCATCCATTTGTATGCATAAAATTTTAATGGAGGATAGCTACAAACTGGTGGTGCAACATTAGCGCAGATTGAATCCTTATCTTCAGGAAGTTGTCAGAACAGAGGTATTGAAACTCTTGGATACAGGTATCATCTACCCTATCTCAGACAACTTATGGGTGGGCCCGGTACATGTGGTGCTTAAAAAAGAAGGGATGGTAGTGGAGAAGAATGAAAACAATGAGTTGGTGCCAGTTAGACTTACAACAGGACATTGGGTTTGCATTGATTACCGGAAGTTGAATGATGCCACTCAAAAGGACCACTTTCCATTGCCATTCATTGACCAGATGGTGGAGCGTCTGACTGGACATACACACTATTGCTTTCTTGATGGTTATTCTGGTTATAACTAGATTGCAATTGCACTGGAGGATCAAGAAAAAATGACATTCACTTGTCCATATGGGACGTTTGCATATAGAAGGATGCCGTTTGGTTTGTGTAATACACCTGCCACATTTCAAAGATGCATGATGCCTATATTTTCAGATATGGTAGAACAGTTTATTGAGGTCTTGATGGATGACTTTTTAGTTTTTAGGTCTTCTTATGATGAGTGCCTTAAAAATTTGACCCTTGTTCTGCAGCGCTGTGAGGAAACTAGCTTGGTGCTCAGTTGGGAAAAGTGTCATTTTATGGTGCGGGAAGGAATTGTGTTAGGGCACCAGATTTCTAATAGAGGAATAGAAGTGGACAAGGCAAAAATTCAAGTTATTGAAAAACTTCCACCACCAACTTCTATCAAAGGTGTTAGAAGCTTTATAGGAGACTTATAAAAAATTTCTCAAAAGTCACAAAACCTTTGTGCAATTTGTTGGAAAACGGTATTAAGTTTGAATTTGCAGATGAGTGCCTTAATGCTTTCAATACCTTGAAAGAGAAACTGACATCAGCTCCAGTAATTATAGCACCTGATTGGAAACTGCCTTTTGAACTCATGTGTGATGCAAGTGATTTTGCCATTGGAGCAGTTCTTGGTCAGCGAAGAGACAAGATACTTCGGATTATCTACTACACTAGCAGGACTCTTAACGATGCTCAACAAAATTATGCAATCACAGAGAAAGAGTCATTAGCAGTGGTTTTTGCTTTTGAAAAGTTTCTATCATACCTCATTGGCTCTAAAGTTATTGTGCATACAAATCATGCTGCGTTGAGGTATTTGTTTGCTAAAAAGGATGCAAAACCAAGGCTGCTTCGTTGGGTTTTATTACTGCAAAAGTTTGACTTGGAGATCCGGGATAAGGGTCAGAGAATGTGGTAGCAGACCATTTGTCTAGAATTGAATAGCCAGAAGTTGGTCAAGAGGAGATTAATGACAGGTTTCCAGAGGAGCAAGTTTTCGGTATATAGAGTACTGCCTATGAAAGAGATGCTCCATGGTATGCAGATTTTGTAAATTTTCTTGCCACAGACATTATTTTGTATGCAGATTTATTGCCTCCAGATTATGACTATCAACAGTGGAAGAAACTCTATGCAGTTGTTAAACATTATTTCTGGGAGGATCCTATTCTTTACAGGATTTGTGCTGATCAAATCATTCAGAGATGTGTACCAGAAGAGGAGATGCAACCTATCCTAGGGCAATGTCATGCTTCACCTTATGGAGGCCATTGTGGAGCAGGAAAAACAACGTCAAAGGTATTGCAATATGGCTTCTTTTGGCCCACTTTATTTGAAGATGCTTTTACCTTTGTGAAGAAGTGTGATCGATGCCAAAGGATGGGTAATATATCTAGGAAGCAGGAGATGCCTCTCCATGGGATTTTGGAAGTGGAATTATTTGATGTTTGGGGGATAGATTTCATGGGCCCTTTTCCACCTTCATGCAAGAGTCTGTATATTCTAGTAGCAGTGGACTATGTTTCTAAATGGGTAGAAGCAATGGCCTCACCAACTAATGATGGTGGAGTGGTTACTAGGTTTTTGAATAAGAATATTTTCACTCGGTTTAGAACTCCACAGGCCATTATAAGTGATAGGGGAAAGCACTTTTGCAACAACCGGTTTGAAGGATTGTTGGCAAAATATGGAGTTAAACACAAGGTTTCTACCCCATATCATCCTCAAATAAGTGGACAAGTTGAAATCTCCAACAGGGAACTAAAAATGATTCTTGAATCAACGGTAAGTGCATCAAGGAAAGATTGGTCTCTAAAACTTGATGATGCGTTATGGGCATACCGCATGACATTTAAAACACCTATTGGGATGTCACTGCATCGTCTTATGTATGGGAAAGCATGCCACTTACCAGTGGAATTGGAGCACCGAGCCTACTGGGCAATGAAAAAGTTGAATTTTGATTTGAAGGAGGTCGGTGAAAGGAGATTCTTTCAATTGAATGAATTGGATGAGTTTCGCTTGAGAGGTTATGAAAATGCAAAACTCTACAAGGACCAAGTTTTGGCATGACAAGTCTATTAACCAAAAGAAGTTTGTGGAAGGGCAGAAGGTTTCATTATTCAACTCTCGGCTCAAGCTTTTTCCAGGAAAATTGCGTTCTAGATGGTCAAGTCCGTTTACAGAGGTAAAAGTGTTTCCATATGGAGCAGTTGAGGTGGCTCATGAGAACAAATGAAGCTTCAAGATGAATGGGCAAAGGCTGAAACCGTATTTGGAGGATAATTTTTCAAAAGAGAAATCATTAGCCAAACTGGCCAATCCAGAATGAAGACTGTATAAAAGTCGAGCTCATGACTATAAAATAAGCATTTATTGGGAGGCAATCCATGCTTCTAACTCTTTTCTTTAATTTAATTGTTTTTGTTGCATTTAGAATTTATGTTCACATTATTTTTCTTTAGTTTTTATTTGGATTTTTAGGTAAGTGGCATATCATATTTGGAATTTCTGGTTGCATTGTTTCCTTTTAAAAAAAAAAAAAGGTGTTGACCACAGTTGACCACCGTATGCAAACCGCAGCCAAGCCGTGGCCTCCCAATCTTTACCGCTGCCCGCAGCATGCAAGCCACAGCCTAGCCGCGGGCCGGCGTTGGCTGTAAAAACCGACCCCCTTCACTCTTTTCAACCCTAAAACGCCTTGTTTGTCCAACTCTCTCCACCTTCAAGCCCTCATTTCCATCAAGAAACTTCTCTTTTAATTGCTTTCTTTAAGTTTACATCAAGAGCACAGTGCAATTTTCTTGATTTCTCTACTTTTGATTGCAAGGTATGTGGCTACTTAGTGCTCTATTGACCACTGATTTGAGCAATGCTTTGAGTCATCCAATGTTATGTGATGTGTAGTGTGTGGAAGAATGTTGTTCTTTGTGGGTTATATGTGTTTGTCTCAGATGAAATTTACATGGCAAGATTAGAAGTCCCCATTGCTTTGATTCTATTATTAGATATGATGGACAATGGGTTGAGAACGTTTCATGTGATTTTGTGGGTTATACTTGTTGTTAGTGGATGAAATTTTCCTTGGATAGATTTTGAAGCACTAAGAGCTTTGAACCTTCTTAGGTTAATTTTTGCACCTCATATGTTTGGCGAATTGTCCCAACCAAATTGCTTTTTGATTTAACTTTCATAACTCTTGGTATTAACATCCTAAGTTTGGGGGAATTATTATATATGCTCGGAATAACAAAACAACATGTGAGTGTGTGTCCATTGTGTTAACATTATGAATGGCTAGGGGATGTTACACTTGTGAGAACTTGTTATCTATTTAAGGTGTTTGTGGTGTTTTATTTGGTATTCTTTGATTCCTAGTGTCTCATATTACACCTTTGGATTATAGGTTGTGACAATGCCACCAAAAACAAGAACTAACAAAGGAAAGGCGGTGGCCGAGAGCTCTAATGCTTCCAAAAGGCCAAGAGTTGGAACTAATTATCAAGCATTTATCGATGAGGAAGCAGAAAAGAGGTATGATGTTTTTAAGGTGGCCGACATGATTTATGAGTGAGCAGTGGATGATCAAACCTTATTAAACCTGCGGGTTAGGAATTTCATTGACACAAATAGATGGAACAAGCTCATGGTTACCAAACTACATACAGTGTACCCCGCTGTTGTTCATGAGTTCTATGCAAATTTTAATGCAAACATCGAGGATGTGGATGATGAGCACCAGTTTCACACCTATGTTAGAGGTATTTGGGTTCTCTTCAGCCCTGATGCTATTGCAGAATATTATGGGATACCACGTGGGACATCAGACCTACCGGTCATCAAGGATTGGAATATTGTGGTCAATGATAGCTTCCTTCAGAGTGCTCCGAAGGTATGGCCACCCAATGGCAGAGTTACTCCCAGTATGTTCAATTCTAAATGGAGGATCTTCCATAATGTCACGTGCCACAATATTATGCCAACATCAAACACTACTGACATTTATGGCCCTAAGCTCCACTTGCTCTATGCCTTTACACACTAGCATGATTTGGACTTTGGAGATATGATATTCAACAAAGTGAAAGAAATAGAAAGAAAACTGTAAAAGTCCGGCTGGTGTGTCCTTCATTGATATCAGGGCTTTGCAAACTTGCTTCTGTCCCTATGCTTCACTCTGAAGAGCAAAGCCTTCAGCCAGTGCTCTGAATCTTCGCACTCTGCGCCAATCAAATCTCCAGAGTGGTATAATTCGTAATAGGCAGCATTTAAATGAAGAAAAAGAGGAAAAGTAAGATGAAATTGAAGCAATAGAAGTAGGGGAAATAGATGAGGAGATGGCTGGATAGGATCCACAACAACCAATGCAACCACCACAGAGACGTCGACGAGGTGGTGTGAACTTTGGTCCAATACTTGAGTCTATATAGGCACAAATGGTAGCTGACAGAGCGTTTCACGAGCAACAGTATCAGAGGCTTTATGCGGAGCAGCAAACCATCATTGACACAATACATACTGACTGAGAGGACCAAAGAAGAGAGCATCAAGAAGTAATGGACATGTTCGCACGCCTTATGCAACTACAACCACCTCCACCTCCTCCTGAGATGTGAGTGTTAATCAGAATCAACATTGGCCCAAAATAAGCTTTATCGGGTAATATCCCTCTTTTGTTTTTCTTTACATTGAGGCAATGTACAGTTTTAAGTTTGGGGGATGTGTAGCCTATTTTGGAAGTTGATATCTATCTTGGTGTTATTAACTGGTGGAATGTAACAATATTCACTTAAGTTTTTTTAGGATGCTTACTGTTAATGTGTGATTTATTGTTTTATGGTTTTAGTGTGTTATGAGTAATCTTTGATACCTTGCTTTTGTTTTAAAAAAAAAATTTGTGATTTACTGTTCAATTGTGTCGTTTTGCCTTGCCAGCTAGTTTGATTGAAATCATTTGGAATTTATATTGTTTATGATTTGTGATGGGACATTGCTACATGAATTAAATTTGGTAAAAATTACTTGTCCATGTGAGACACATTCTTTATTTGGCGTAAGTCACCATAATCTACACTTTGGTTGGGTGATTGGTTTAGAGATTAGTCAAATTGAAGAACTAAAATACGTTACCCTTCATTGTTCTTATTTGCAAATCCTAATAAAGTCTAAGTTTGGGGGAGATTGAGCCTTGGAGATACTAGTAAGGTTGGTGTGGATTCCGTGCATGTTGAAAATGTGTGTGGAGTGTCTTCGGCTAACCAATAGAAGCTAGGCAATGACCAGATGCTAGTGATCTCATCCCTATTTGTAAGTCTTGCATAGATTAGGTTCGGAGAAAGGAAAAAAAAAAACTTGAAAAGAATGCCTTCGATATGTCTTTACCACTCTTCAAAGCCTGTGTGACTCGAGCAATTAAGTCCTTAGGGGTCTTTCAAACCCAGTGCCCTAGATCAATTGAACTAGGAGTCATCGGCCCAAAACTCGCTAAAGGGTCATATAGCCCAGTAAAGAGATGGAATGCATATAAGACATATGAGGCTATTGGAAAACAAAAGAAAGAGAAATCTCAATAAGAAAACCAGAAAATGATTCTGTTTTGGGATAAAAGGAGAATAGAGGAATGTTGTGGGAAAAAAAAAAGAAAAAAGAATGAGGTAGGAGAATAATAAAAGCAAGACTATACTTCAAATTTTAGGGATGCAAATAGCTAATAGGTTTGATTGCCTGGTGGATGTTGGGAAAGTTGGGGCCCTCAAAAACTAGGAGAATCTACATTGACTAAGCTAGTGTCTTTATAGTAAAATCTAAACCGACTTAGTATGTCCTTGAGAGATGAGAGATGTAAAACCTATAGCATATACCCTCATGAAAAAAGGGAAGTGAGAAAAGAAAAAAATAATAAGTTTAGGGGGATGTGTGCCTCTCACGAGAGGGTGAGAACATATGTGACTATTGTCGATTGGGATGCCCGACGAGGATGTATAATGGTGAGTGTGATTATACTCATTCTTTAGTCAAGAATTGGATGAGTTCACTGTTGGTGGCAATGTTATGTGACAGTCATAGATGGCGTAAGTTAGGATGTTGGAAAGTCTATTATGTGCGATGTGTTAAATTTTATTTTGTGTTTTTAATGCGATTGGGTAAACTTCTTGCTCAGGATGATCAAGTGGTAAGTTTGGGGGAGTTTGATAAGTGTATTTTATATACAAAATACTTCTCTTAACTTACTCAATTTTATATGAAATTGAGCAGATTTCTACCTAATATGTGTGGATATGGTTTATATAGGTCAAAAGATCAAATTGGGATGATAGCAAGTGAAAAGGACTATTTTTGAACCAAATTGAGGCTTTACACTCAAGATGTAACATCAATGTGCGATTGCTCAAGAATTGGAGTGAAATGATCGATGTCAAGAAGTTTGAGGACTAGAATGCACTTTGGGAGAACTTGAAAGAGACCATTTGGGTCGTGTTTGAAGAGAGTGGGGACTTTTATGAAGAGTTTAAAAAGTTTTAGACTTGTTTAAATAAAGAAAGATGCTAAAAATGACTATTGCTGAAAGAAAAAGGCAAAATAAGGATTGAAATGTAAGTTTCGAAAGTAGGCCGCAGGAGGCCGCAGCAAGCAAACCCGCGGCCACCCACGGGACGACCTGAAGTTCTGCTGGCTGCTGGCAGGCCACAGCAAGCAAACCGGCGGCCACCTGCGGCCCGTAGCGGAAAAGAAGTTACGTATTTTTATCCTCTTTTTGACACAATCAAGGATTGGATGACGTCTCCAACTATTAAAGGACGGGAGTAAAACACAAGAGGGAGAGAAGATGGTAGAGAGAGGAAGAACACAAGGAAGAATTGGAGATACAAGTTGGACACAATTGCTAGGGTTTTATCTTTCTACTTTTTTTTTTCATGAATTCATCATATCTTTTGATTTTGTCGAGTATTATCATGCTAGGCTAAACTCTTAAACTAGGGTTCACGATGAAACCCCGAATTTCATGATTAATTTATAGTTTTCGTTCTTGCTTTTGTTCTAGTTTGGTGGGTTGATTGTTTATTATTCACTTATATGCGCGTATTAATGCTTGATCACCATTAATACATGTTTGTGGTTCATGTTGTTTTCGAAAGATTTTTCATGAAATTTTGCACATGGTAGTAAACAACACAGGGTCTAATAATAGCTAGAGATACTATTATTTTATGAAATCGTTACATAATAATTAAAGAGAATGAATCCATACCTTATGTCTGAAGGGTAATTAGAGATAATTGTTCTTGCTTATAGGTATAGATTTGGATGACCATCGAGAGAGGCTTTCAAATAAATTAGGATTATTGATTTTCTACCATAGACTAGAAAACGTGTGAGGACGAACGCTTAGGATTGAGTGTAGAAATGGTGGTGGATTCAGGGACCCTGGTTCTTTAATCATCTGAATTCATTTAATCCATTTAAATTGTTTCTTTTAATTATCTTGCTCAGTTTTATTAGTTCTTTGGTTTACAACTCAAGATTGAATTGTGTGTGTTTACGCGTTTTATTATTTGTCAAAAGTGTTTAGTTAGAGTGAATGTTAATTATCGATCCATGTGGTTACGATACTTGATTTATCTACTATATTACTTATTTTGACCCCATACACTTGTGGGATAATTTTTACAACAGTGCGCCCAGTGGGAATGGTTTTCCATTTTTTTTTTTTTTTTGTGCTTTTTAAGGATGGATGCAAGAAAATTGTTGTGGATTCCTATTTTGCATTAATTTTTAAGTAGTTTCAACACATTTCCTTACGAGTCGCAAAGGATGCACGTATAGCAAAAAATTCCATTTACCCGATTAGTGCTTCTTGTTGACCAATATATTTTAAACCATTGAAATATAGAATTCATCGGATTTGGACATGCATGATGCTCGGTTTATACGTGTACAGAATGCAAAACCGCGTAAGGACTTTTGCTAATTTCCAGTTCTATTTGTCAATTATTACCTAGTGATAGACCAAATTATTATCTTAATTTTTTAATTACATCTTCTAGATGTAAAAGGGAGAATTGGTGATGAGAACATTAAAATTAGAATATAGTGAGTTTTGTATTATTTTAAAGAGGTTTGAAGCATACTTTTTGTGGCAACAGTTGGTGTGAAAACATTCTTACCAGAAGATAAAATATTGTCAGCTAAAAAATAGTGACAAATGTAGACATTTTTAACAGTTACTGTTATGTCTACCATGACCATTAATTTAGTTGCCAAATTTAGACAAATTCTAGTAATTGAGGTTGCAAGGGATTTAGACTGTTTGTCCCTTACTCCTATTTCTTCCTGTATTCGTAGATCTTTGATATGGCTACTGATAAAAGTTGGACCAAGATCAGAAATCGGTCAAGATCTCAAGAGTATCAGAATTAATGGAGTAGTGGATTTTATAAATTGATGTAGGCCTCTTGTGAATGACACTGCCAGGATTAAGTGTCTATGCAACGATTGTTTAAATGCGGACTCATATAGTTTGGATACTATAAAGGGGCACCTCATCTTACATGGATTTGCACAAGATTATGATATATATGGATTCCTCATGGGGAACAATTACCACAATATGAAGGTGGGCTTTCGAACACAAACTACCAATTCATGGATGAAATGGCTAATGTCATGGCAGATGTGGACCCACATGAGTATGTTGTAGAAGGGCCTAGCGAACAGTATGATAAGTGTATGAGGCAATGGAAAGAAAATTGTATCATGGGATTTATCATTTTCCTTATTGAACTTCCTAGTAAAGTTGATGAATATTAAGGCGCAGAGAACAAATGGACAAACTAATTTTTTGACGAATTGCTCAAGCTGTTGAAACTAGCATTCCCCGAACATGAACCTTGTGAGCTCACATTACGAGGCCAAAAGGTTTCTTGCAAATTTGGGGCTCGGCTATCAAAAGATACATGTATGCAAGTATGATTGTGCACTTTTTTGGAAAGAGCATGACGATAGAGAAACATGCCTTTTGTGTGGCCAGTCATGCTGGACAGAGAACAGTAGACGAGGATTTGGAGGTAAGGTTCCTTATAAGGTGCTCTGGTTTTCAAATCACCTTATGGTTGAAGCTATTATATGCAACCACAAAAGCTGTATGGCTTATGTGATGGCACAGTATAGGGCAATATCTGGAAACTAAAGTTGTGAAGTATCCGAAGGATGGCCAGGCTTGGCATGAATTTGATGCCAGACATCGCATTTCTCAAGCGAAAGGCGCAACTTCCGTCTCAGTTTGGCAGCTGATGGCTTTAACCCGTTTGGTGACATGAGTCAAGCTTATAGTATGTGTCTAGTTATTATGATAGTTTACAATTTTCCACCTTGGCTCTACATGAAACCTGAGTATTTGATGCTTGTACTTTTGATCCCCGGTCTTAGGTCACCTAGGAAGGACATGGATGTTTTTCTCAGGCCTCTAGTGGATGAATTGAAAGAGTTGTGGTCAGTTGGTATGGACACACGTGATGTCGCCACACGAAATCAGGGCCTGTTTAGTATACGGGCATCACTTATGAGGATAATTAATGACTTTCCAGCGAGGAGTAGCCATTCAGGCTAGAGCGGGCAGGGGTTCATGGCTCGTCCCACGTGTAACAATGAAACTCCATCACTACGAGTGTTGGGTAAGACAGTATATTTTGGTTACAGAAGGTTCCTTCTGATCAATCATAAGTGGTGGACTATGCTGGAGGTCAATAGGCAGCCACGAGAACCGCCACCAAGAAATACAGCGGCCGACATATTAGTGCAATTGAGTTGGGCCAGACCTAGATCGGAAGAGCACACGTATTTATAGTGGTGAGAGATGGTGCAAGTACGCAGATGAGTTGAACTGAAGAAAAAGATGCATATTTTTCAAGCTACCATACTGGTCTAGTAATGACCTGAAGCACAATATCGACCTGATGTATATAGAGATGAACGTACGTGACAGCCTCCTCGGAACCATCTTGGATGATCCTTTGAAGTCAAAGGACAGGCCAAATGCTACGCGAGATTTAATGAATATAGAAATCAGGCTAGAGTTGCACCTATACGACGCTGGAAGTAAATTGATGAAGCCGAGAGCAAGTTATAACACTACACTGAAAAACCGGGTAAACTTCTGCAACTTTATTAGTTCTGTAAGGTTTTCAGATGGATTTGCCTCAAACTTGAAGAGGTGTGTTCCACTTAATGAAGGCCACATCACTGGGTTGAAGCTCTGCCACGTCATAGTTCAACTGTTGCTACCTGTGGCAAGCCGGGCCTATTTAAACAAGGAGATATCTGAAGCAATCGTAGATCTGCAAAACTTGTTAAAGAAAATATCTGCCAAAAGTCTCAACAAAAGTGATCTTATTGCAGCCCAACCTAATGTGATTCTAATCCTATGCAAGTTAGTGCGCATATTTCCCCCGCTTATTTCAATGTCATGGTCCATTTGGTAATGCATCTACCAAAGGAGGAAATCTTAGGAGGGCCAGAGCATTTGAGATGGATGTTTCCAATTGAGAGATGACTAAAGCAGCTTAAGGATTTTGTTAGACAATGGGCTAAGCTGGAGGGTTCAATTGCTAAGGGGTATATCGCAGAAGAAGCATTGACATTTTGTACCCACTATTTTAGCAATGTGGAGACAAGGTTAAACCGTCCTCCTAGAAATCCTATGTATTGAAAATGGGCACAGTTTTTAGTATTTCAATCGTAGTGCTATCCAATTGGTTCACAGAAGGTAGTGGTCTTAGAACCCGAAAAGAGGAGTCAGACAATGTTTAACATCCTGAACAATAGTCCAGAAATAGCAGCCCATATGCAGTGAGTACCTTTAATACTTACGAACCCACCTCAACTTCTTTAATATGTGTGAATTTTGATTGGTTAGTTTGTAGCTTCTCTACAGGGAACACAAAGAACAGCTGATAGCACACGGGTTCTAGAATGTGGGGAAGAGCATCGGAAGCAATTTCATGACTGGTTTTAAAAAAAGGTAGGGAACAAGTTATCTATGAGCAATTTTTGGGACCATACTGTTGGTTGTGTTTTTCATTACTAATGTTGTCCTCTACTTTAGGTGTACTATATACAGCAATCTAAACCCCAGTCTGTCTCACAAGAGCTCTATGCTCTAGCATCTGGATTTGCCATTGCTCAATCATATACTACGTTTATTGTGAACGAGGTTCATTTCTTGACACATGATGATAATCGCCACCGAACTTAGAATAGAGCTGTGTGTGTACGTAGAGTGGGTGGAGAAAATTATTATGGGGTTCTGGAAGACATTTTGGACTTCGGGTTCACGTCAGGTTTTTAAGTTGTCATGTTTCATTGTAAGTGGCATAGATGCGGTGAAAGGCGTATTGTGCATGACAAGAATATCACAAGCATTGATGTTAGTGTCGAAGGATAGAAGGATGACCAATTCATACTCACTAATCAGGCCATACAAGTTTTCTGCACAGCTTGCCCATCTCGTAACACAAACTAGTGGGTTGTTCACGAGGTCCACCATAACGTGAAGCAAGATGTAGCAACTGATGTGTTTACGGAAATAGATATGTTGCATCCTGATAATTCATCTCGCTTTTCACTTTTCATTGATGTTTGTAACCTACATCAGGTAGAGTTGCAGCATGAAGATGTGCCGGCTGATGAGGTCACTGAATCTTCTTGACCTTCCACGGGTGGTACATCTAAGCCGGATGGCTCATTCAGTGATGATGATGAAATGGAAGACGACACTATAGAGGAATATGAGCATGTCAAAGAAGCAGACAATGGCACTGACAATGACGAGGAAAGAAATGTTAATTTGCCGATACAGGATAGTGACTCTGACTAACTGCGTATTGCACTTTGGCTATGCAGTCTGAATTTTGTGAACAGATAGCCAGTGAAAAAAATACTTATAATTCTAATCCATCTCAAGAGTGTTAGATGCTTTTGCCAATGGCACTCCTGTTTTTTCATCCAAATTTCTTTTGTATCACTATTATTAATATAAATATTAAAATTATTACTACTTAAGTTCATGGGATTGGTAGTATAGTATTATTATTATCCTTACTTAATTAGTTTCGGGGATTATTGTTACTATTTACGATATTCTTGTTTTTTACAATAAGTAATATTTTCTTTGGGAGCAACATTATTATTACAGGTGCTTGTCTCATTATGGGTGTTAAATGCTAATTATGATTGTTAGTATTATTATTAGTAGCATTAATATTTTATACCTTTACTTAATTATTGTTGCTGATTATTGTTAATATTACTGATATTCTTGTTATTATAATAAGTAATATTTTCTTTGAGAGAAACATTGTAATTACAGCTGTTCGTCTCATTATTTTGGTGTTAGGTGCTAATTACTACTACTACTATTGTTATTATGAGGTTAGTGGGGGTTAATTACTATTACTATTATTATTAATTAATGCTGCTCTTACTACTACAACTATCACTACTAAGCATATTGTAAAAAGTTGGGCGGAAAACTTCAATTGACGGGAAATTTGGGCACGATCATTTACCGGTAATTCTAAAGGTGAGGGTTTCAAGATTTTGGTCATTACTCTTACTCTAAATTAGGGCTCTCATTCCAAAAGGCTCCAAACTTAATCTTCCCTCCCTCCATAGCTACAAAGGCTAGTAATCTCTCTTCCTTCAATCGTGTAGTAACTATTAATCCAGCTTAATCGTGTGATTTTTCCCTACGTAGATTTTGGTTTGGCTGCTTCCACGCAATTGTATAGTTGCTTTGGTTTTAGAATCCAGCTTATTTACTGTAAGGAAGATGGAATTAGTATGCTCTTAGGTGCTCTGGTAGCAATTCTTTAGGTTGTATTGAAAGGATATCTCAATTTCTTCACTCTCTTACCCAGTTTCTTGAAGAAATTTCATTTTGCTTTCTAGTTTCAGGCTTGTCTTCTCATTTTCGAGCTACAGAGGTGATACTCCTTCTTGTTTGTGGGTCTTGATTTAGGATATGTAAGGGTTCCTTCTTACAATCTTTTCAATCTAGCTTTATGAGATTAAGTTTGTAGCCTTCTGGAATGAGAGCCCTAATTTAGAGTAAGAGTGATGACCAAAATCTAGTTTATATCATTTAGTTTGAATAATTAGTCTACAGAAATGGACTTACAATTACCAATAGAGCAGTTTTCATTTTTGACACATTTGGTGTTTCTCCAGTATGTTACCAGCTATTCAGCTTACTATTTTTCTTTTTTTTTTTTTTTTTTGGCAAATCTATTCACTTATTATTTTATTTACTTGCAAAAGGTTCTACACATGGAGCGGTTGATTGCTGGGTTGACGGAAAATGTTGGGTTGCTGGAGGAGGACAAGGAATCGGGATCTAATGCCGAGCCTCATGATGATGACGAGGATCTAGGCCTTTACTTTAGATTTGGGTTTCATTTTCTCTAGGAAATCAATCTTTTGTTCATTTGGGTTTAGTTGGTGAAACAAAACATATCTTTTCTTTGAAACCCGAAAAACAAGGACTTTAACTTTATTTTAGTGTTATTTGCTGTATTATAACAATATATATATCTTTTGCTTCATATGGTGCTCAGTAGTTGAAAATACAAATCTTTTGCTTCATTGCGGTGGTCAGAAATTTAGACCATAAACAATTTGGTATTTCATTTAGACAAGCTATCGGGACGACTCAGTGGTAATTGCAAAAGCTACGTAAATTCGCAGCTATAAATAAAGAAGAGAATTTAAGTTGTACTCAATTGGGGCGCCATATCGCGTCTGTAAGTTGTGCCTTTGAAGCTGCAACCTCAATAGCAACGACTGTGTTGACCTTGAATCACTATAAGAAAGGCTATTGGTCACCAAGGTGAGACGACTTTGTTGTCCCCATAGCTATGCGATCGTATAGCAGCGGGAGTAATTTGGACTATACTATTGTCCTTGAAGCACTAAAACAATAGGCTACTAGTCCACTGAGTTGGGAATACTTTATCGTCCCCATAGGTAGACGACTCTATAACAGTGATGATGTCGTGCCAATTTCTCTATAGCATCGGTCCTGTTGGAATAAAAAGCCTGAGCAGCAATTTTGTCATGTCAACAAGTCTATCGCAGCGATTTGAGCACTAATATGCGCGAGTTATGTCGCTCCAATTTGGCCCACTTCTTGTAGTAGTGTTGGCATAGAAAAAGCAAAGGTCCCTCCAAAAGCATCTCATGGATGAGATGGGAATGGTTATGCCATTCAAAGAGAGATGAGGGTAAACATGGCCTTCTTGGGTAAACATGGCAGAAGATTTCTCACAGAAGCTAACTCGTTGGTTACTAAAGTTTTTCAAGCTCGCTACTTTCCACACCCTTCTTTTATGGAGGCTAAACTCAGTCACAACCCAGTTTTGTGTGGTTAAGCATTTTGGATCCACAACCTCTTATCAAGTCAGGGATCAGGTTTGGAGTTATTAACAGAAGCAATATTCATGTATGGCTCGGTCCTTGGCTCATGGATGACCATAATGGCTTTATCACGTCTGATATGTTTCCTAATGGAGAGAGCATTACGATAAAGCAATTGATGACCACAGATTTGAAGGAACAGGATTTGGACATTGTTAAAGATATATTCAATGAAAGAGATAGAAAACTTATTCTCTAGAATTCCTTTATCTCACCATGCTGCTCATGACAAGCTCCATTGGAGACCAGAAAAGAGGGGAATTTATTATGTTCACAGCGCCTATTATACATTGGCTTTCTCTTCCCAAATTAATGGTCAGCTTCCTCAAGAGGACAAAAAGCGGAAGCGCATATGGCACCTTAGAGTTCTCACCCAGGGTTAGGAATATAGATTGGAGAGCCATTTTGAATGTTTTTCCTGATATTGATCTTCTCTAATCCAAACAAATTAATCTGGGCTTGATGTCCTATGTACTAGGAAGATAATGAAACCACTCGACAACACTCTGGTTTCTTGCATCACTGCAATGAAAGTTTGGACAACTTTATCGTTAAGTTATCACCATAGTTCAATGGCTAACATTAATGAGTGGTTCCAGTAGCTCGTGTAATCTTGTTCAGAAAGACAAGAAGAATGCCACTACGATTTGCTGGGCCCATTGGAACAATCTAACAATGTGCTCTGGAATGCTAAATCTTCTATGGTGTACATAGTTGTCAATTATGCAAAAGTGCAGTTAAATCAATGGTGTGAAGTGCGAACTATTCAACCTCAGGTGACTCTTCCATACTGACGTTAATAACCAAGGCCCTGCGAAATGGAAACCACATGTGGCAGGAAAGTTGAAGTTGAATGTTGATGCCGCAACCTTTGTTTATATAAATGAAGTGAGTTTTAGCTTTGTTCCATGAGAATCTTTTGTTGCTTTCATACATGCAAAGGTTATTAAAATGGAAGGCATACCTGATGCTAGCTCGGCAGAAACTTTAGCAGTTCATGAAGCACTCAAATAACTCAAGGATCATCATGTTGACAATGTTGTAGTGGAAATGAATGCTTTAATTGTCTACTCTTCACTACAGAATGCCCTCATCGATGTATCTCCCTATGGATTACTCATAGAAGAATGTAAGATGATTTGTCAAGAATTTAATAATGTTAAATTTTCTTGTGTCTCGAGCTTAGCGAACCAAATTGCCCGCATGTTAGTTAGGGCAACTAGTTCTATGTCTGGCACAATGGAGTGGCGTGATAACCCTCCTTCATTTATTCTTGATGCACTGGCGATGGATTCTTGCTATGAATAAAATTCCTTTACTAAAAAAACCAATTTAAAAAAAAAAATTTAATACAATTTGGGGAACATCGGGGAGGGGAGCATAGACTTGAACCCAGGACCTTATCCTAATAAGGTGTGCCCTTTACCACTTGAAATATCAGCCTTTGTCTAAAAAAATAATAATAATCCTATAAAAGAATTTCATTATTTTGTTTTAAAATCATTGAAAGAAAATGTAATCATAAATTTCAATCTGTTACGAGAAAAATATAGCAAAATTAGGGACCTGGCATTGCAAATTCAGGAAGAAAGAATTGTATAACCATGCAGCCGCATAATCCTTTGCATTCGCAACCTCAAGTCAGACTGGAGACTCAGAGTTCTCTTCAAGTTCGCGAGCGCATGGATCTCACAAATGGTTGCATGGAACGAGTGGCTGGGTTTCAAGAGTATCTATATGGATGCATAGGTTTGAATATTCATGGCCACATGCGAAAGGAAATTTTCAAGGAAAAGTTGCATAGGTTCGAATATTCACGGCCAAATGCGAAAGGAAATTTTCAAGGAAACGTTGCATAGGTTCGAATATTCACAGCGACATGCGAAAGGAAATTTTCAATAAAACATTGCGGATGCAACATTGCCTTCTGATGCTGCACAATTCTATGCGGATATTATTTTCTTTTTGTTATTTTTCTGAATTTTTTTTGCTTTATAACTTGTTTTCTTGTTCTTTAATTAACTGCTATATTTTCCTAATCAGACGTGTGCTCTTCCGATCTGTTAGCTATTTAAACACCTTTTTCCATTGTATTCCAAAGACTACAAGATTATTATTAAGTTGAAGAAAGATTGGGGTTTATTCCTTTTGTGAAATTGTGAAGTCTTTCTTAATTAAATTGTTTTCTATCGATTTAAGATTCAACTTCACTTATCAAAGAATAATTGATCATATTTTCTTTGTGCCGTGCTGCTAAATTGAGTTCGCAAGTGGGTTCAATTTATTCCTTGATTAAAAAAACACATCCGACAATTGGCATTCTTGGGTATATTCCAGTCCACTGAGGGTTCAAGAGATTTAACGCATCCGGGTTCGTATCAGTTTACATCAATTACTCTTTTATTTGTTTATTATGATTAGCAACTATTTTGGCAAAATTTTCAGTGGGAATGGTTACCGCTAGTGATAAGCGCCATCCTTAAGTGACATAATTAAATGATATATCCACTAAAATTCGTCACATGTTCTTATATTTTATGTCTTATTATTTAAAGGTACTGCACTAACACATAGAATGGCTATAAGTGGTGATTAATAGCATTATTTTTTCCCCTAAGAATGGTACGATCAAGAATTTTATTATGTCACTGGTAGACTGGTTATTATATATACTTGTACATGTGGCATCCATCCACATGTACAGAAGGGAGGGCAAATTTGTTTATGAATTATGGTGCTGGTTGTAATGCCACAAAACCTAAAAATATTTTATAAAATTTTTGCAATGTTGCGTGACATGTCAACATTTTTATGTAATTATAAATACTGAGTTTAGAATTCTAGAAATCGCTTTGAGATTTTGGTCTTTTATATAAGCTTGTAGAATTTTCCTATACTATATATAAAGAATTCGGATATTTATGAGAATTTATTTAAGTTAAGTGACTAAGAAAAATAAATAAGAAAGTTTAAAAATTTGCAAAACAAGCCCCTAGAAATTTCGATGAGTAGGGGTTAAGGGGTAGTAGATTAAACAGGGAAAATACGAAAAAATAAGTCGATCCCCCTTTTTTTCTCTTTTGCAACCCGGGGTGGGGGCTAGCCACCCCGGCTGTCTTTTGCCTCTAGTAGATTTTATAAAAATAAATCCCGTTTGTCTTGTGCTCCTGATTTAAGTATCCTTAATATATATAAATTTTATAAGCTTAAACTTTATAACAAAATAAACCTTCTCAGATAAGATCATCTTTAGGATTTTATAATTATATTCAAATTTATTACTAATGTACATATATTTCAAAGTTTATTATATGTATTTAAGTTTAATGAAAATAAATTGTAATTGAACATCTGGAATTTTTGGTTCGCTGGTGTGTTATTCCTTGGGAAATTTTTCAAATCCAATTAATAATTTATTCCATAATATAATACGGAAGGATTTACAAAAATAATTAGGAGTGTTACATTTGAGTGGTATCAGAACATAGTTCATATGACACTGTAGACTGCCCAACGTACACATGCTTGACGGTTAATTGGAGTCCACTGGCCAAGGTAGTGATTTCTTGGCTTATGTGCATTATATTATATCCATAAAGTTAGCAGTATGTGATTGGGAAAGATATTTATCATATGATTCCATTTTGATGCTTATATGGTATTAGATGTGGGGCATCATATTATCATTGAGTAAATGTTATATATTGAACCGTTACGAGATAAAGATTGCATGTTTCTTTTCTTGAAAAAAAAAAGAAAAGGAAAAGAAAGGGAGAAATGTTGGAGAAATTAATTCTTTTAAGATTTTTCAGTTGATCTGCACTGGACAAGAATGTTTTAGTGCCAATTGTAAGGTAGTTATTGCTGAAATTTTTTATTATCAAAGTGGATATGATGAATTATCCCAAAAGAAATAAAAGGGAAGAGAGATGTAGAGTTTAGCTTTGGACTTTTTGGATCCTTCAGGTATTTGAAGTGCCCCATTTCATCATGATATAGTCTGTGATTGAAGCTAATGGATTATTACAAGGTTGAACATAGATATGCGTTGTTGGGTAAATGAAGAGATATCTGTTAGAAAAATTCTTAAATTTAAGAATTATGCTAGTGGACATAGGAATAACTTATATGTGTTTCAGGATATATAAGACCAACATTAATTGCTTATATTGTTTGCCTATGTCTGAATAAATTGGCCATCTTAAGTTGAATATAAAGGTAATCTTGTTGTTCAAGTATGAATTAGGTCGGTGTGACCTTATACAGAAGCATAGGAAAGATTATGAACTGACAACTTGACCAACATGGAGAGTGTTATATTCTAATAATGAGATTAACCAAAGAAAATTTTCCGAATTGATAAGATAATTCAATTTTAGGTTAAATCCCAATGATATGGGATATTAGGAATTTATAATCCTAGTAGCACTCCTATGGGTAATAATACAAGATTAGTATTAATGATATATGGTAAAATAATTATTTATAAGCCACCACATAGAGATTGGATAATCATTAGTTTTGACATATTGATTTGCATGATATTTGATAATGGTTATTGAAAAGCTTCATGAGCGAAAAAGAATTATGTGGTATAACAATATCAATAAGGAATATATCATATGTGATCAAGTGCAAGCGTGGCGGAAGTTACAATGTCACTAAATATTGAACATTTCGGGGTGAAAAGAGGGAAACATCAATATTTTATGTTGATGATATTTTTGCTCAATGAGGCTAGAGGAATTGATACGATGATTTAATTTTATTTTGTATTTAATAACATAAGATTTGAAGTCTATATGTTCCTAGTTATACCTTTATAAGTATCAAGGACCTATATTGGTGCTATATGGTAAAGTTAGATCTTCACAGTATTGGGATGGGGATGAGGGAAAAGAGTCACCATAGTAACGACCTCAAATCCTGATGTTTGAAGGTAATTATAATGTTGCATTTACAAAAAGAATTCGAAAAACTTCATCATACATGTAAGAGATTCTACATATGATAAGTTTAATTAGAATTAGAATTAATATAGTTTACCAAAGTCAATATTATATGGAACTCGTGCCATCTATTTTGAAGTATATGATGTGAGCATGACATTAGAATTGGAAGTGGGATATATGTGATCCATCCTTGATACTATGAGTAGTGAGTGAAAAATAAGATTGCCAGAGAAATTACTATGAAAGCAAGATATATATAAGATAATGTACTGGTAACACTATTAAGTTCTGAACATCAGATAGCATTGTTAAGGTTGCAATATCACATGATATGATTTATCATAGTGAAGAATATTTTAGGATGACCATGATTGTGTTGATAATAAATATTAAGTTTTAAGTTTTGGATTTCATAAGAGTGTTTGAGAAATTTTGATAGACAATCTAATATAACAATTATTTAGTATTAATACAAAGAAGTAATGAGACAATCATTCGAACAAGTATTATCAAAAATTTTAGAGACGTGAACAATAGCATCACGATTATTTCAACAACTCACATAGGTGAACGGCTAATCTCAAACCACGTAAATGTTTGATGATGAAAATATTTTGATTACTATTTATACTCATATTAATATGCCAAAGATGAATAATCAATTAGTAGGATGCATTAATTTTAATACCTTGATGAATATAAGGAATATATGAATTCCCTGAGGATTAAGTTTAGTTGATAAATATACTGGAGATATAGTGATATTAAGAGACATATGTCACAAAAATGTTGATAATAATTATGTAATAGATCATGGTGTAACTTTTGGGTATAAATGGATTAAGCCTTTTTGGAATCTTTTAAGTTATTAGTCAACTATTAATGACTTTAATTGACGAATGAGATGCGATAATAAGGTATATAGATTACCAGGAGAAATGTTTATAGATTTTGAGATTTATGTAAGTCATGCATCTTAGGATTATTAAACCTTGAGTTCCTATGAAACTTGAATTGAGGATGATACACATAGGAGATTAAGGAAAACATGTGACCAAGGAGTATGAAAGTGCTGAATTATGATAGTGGTAATAAATTTGTGCAATTGGAAGATTTTGTACTCTGAATCCTTTAAATTACTCGTCTAATCACGAGAAATTCTATACATAAATCATGGTAAATATAAGATTGATGAGTTTGCTAAGTTAAATTTTAGAACTTACATTGATAAAGTAATTACTATTCATGCTACACATGAATTTTTGGTTATATAAACCATATGAGCATATCTTGATAATAAAATATATGAAATGCTATTTGGAAATTTCTTATTAGAGATTGATAAAGTATTTTTGTAAGTTTCTTGTAGATGCATAAGGTAGTACTTTATTCTGGATTTTTAGAGATGAGATACATATGATATAAAAATATTGAAAATTTGGGATTTTATTAAAAACTCTAAGTGTATTCTTCAAAAAGTGATATAAGATATATTTTGTGTGGCTCAACGATGGACTAAATGGAGCTATAACTAGAGAAATCAGAATCAATACTTGATGAGATTGGTGATGGTGCAATTGTAAGTTTATATCTAACTTAGAAATAGGTGATTGATGAACTTCATTTGATTCTTTGGTTTAAGCAGGTTATTAACTGTAGGATTTTTACCGCAATATTATCGTGGACATAAGTTGATACGCGACTATAGAAAATGTAAATGGCTATTGGAACAATCTTGGATGATATGTAAGTCCTTTTTTTTATGACATTTATTTTTTTAAGGGGAGAAAAATATCATCAGAGTAACGTATCATATTTATCATAGAAATAAGGTATATAGATGCAACAAATGAATTTCGAGCACGAAATTCCTTTAAGTGGAGAAGATTTGTAACGCCACAAAACCTAAAAAGCAATATTTGGGGCTAGTCACAGGGGTCAGCCCTTCCTTTTTGGGGGGCCAGCCATCCCTCTAAGTGTCTATGCATGGGGTCCAGCCAATCTCCCTATTGGTGGCCGGCCATATCCAATTGTTAGTTTCTTCGTGCGCTTAGACGGAAATGTGCATAACTTTTTGTGTAGAACTCAGAATTGGATCCATAAAAGACATTGAATTTCTTATTCAATAAGCTTCAATGCGGCATGATAAATTAGAGGTAATGTTGAAGGTAGTTTGTGCCAGTATGAAAGAAAGTTTGCAAATCGTAGTTTTAGATAGATGTAAGTAATGATTCAACTATAATGCAAAACAATAATAGCATTATGTGCTCGAATGTGATATTTATTAGTCATATCCCATGATTCGAAAGATTGCAATATATAATAATTCTTTGACACTATTTGAATATATCAATACAATCTTTGATGAAAGATACTTGGAAATATTAGGCATGATATATATAATTTGACTGAGGTTATACTATTGAGCACGTTGTGATATATACATGTTATATGCGCCTATTGGGCACGATGTTAAACATGAGAATATGCATATGGCATAAAGAAGATTGGCTTGTGAGCCAATAGTGGTTGTGTGAACCATGTATAGTGATAATGTACTTTATTTGTTGTCTGGGTAGATATAACACTTAGGGTGTTTCCTCTGGTGAGTGTTTGGGGGCTCAACAGCGTAGCCGTCTTGGTAAATATACCACTTGGTGTACCAACAAATGAGTGCTTAGGGGCTCCGCAACGATAGGGCAGGCCTGTTATTTCTAGATTGTTTTTTTTACTAGTAGTGACTCCTCGATGATGGACTCACGTGGACCCTAGTACGTGCGCATTTGATCTGGCATTATTGATATTGAGCTCGTACGGTATACTCTATGAGGGTTGGGGGCCCTACATGCTTAGTGGTGTAACGTCATTGTCATCATTTATTTGAAGTTATATATGTGATGATCATGCATACCAATGCTTGTTGAGCGTTAGATCATATAATTTTGCATTGCAGTTGTTAAAAGGCAAATGACGGGGTCAGTGGCAATTCCAAGATGACTAGACAATTGTGTACTGGGCCTTAATTGTGGTGCATGGGTCAACCACAAGGGAAACTTAAAAATGTTATGACTATCTTAAGCTAATAATTTATTATTATTTTACAACATTAAAGTAGATTTTATATAAACAAATCTCATTTGTCTTCTGTTTCGGATTTAAGTATCCTTAATATATATAAATTTTATAAGATTAAACATCATAACAAAATAAACCTCCACTGATAAGATCATCTTTGGGGATGTTATAATTATATTAAGATTTATTAATAATGTACATATATTTCAAAATTTACTTTATATATTTAAGTTTAATAAAAATAAATTGTGATCGAATATCTGAAATTTTTGGTTCATTTGTATTTTATTCATTGGGAAAATTTTCAAATCTAATTAATAATTCATTCCATAATATAATACGGAAGGATTTGCAAAAATAGTTGGGAGTGTTACACCGATTGTATGAAAATGAACCACAGGTGGATAGTTTCATGCAAGTGGCACCTTGTAATTAGTAATAGAGCATTAGTAATAGAGCTCCCTTACATAGTTTTATTTGGTTTCATAGAAAATGGGTTCTATTGTGGCTTCCCCTTATTTTTTGTCATGAAAGAATTTTGGACTTCCACTAAAGTAGTTTTAAAGGCCAAATCTATCTAAACTATCTATTAAAACAGCTGAGTTTGGAGCGACCCCACTTCATTTTCCTGCCCAAACTCAACTGGCATTCCCTTTTTTCATTTTTTTATAATATATAACATTTTTTCACTTTTTTGTTTTTTTAATCGGTGAATAAAAAATTAGTTCCCCAGAAAATGCCTTGGGGATAACTTGAAAAATAGTTTTTTAAACACTTTTAAAATTAAGGTAAATGAAAGTTTTTTTGAAAAATTAGGTGTTTCAAATGTTTTTACATTGTGATATCACAATTTCAACACAACAAACATAACACAATTCGCCAAAATACTGAATCACACTAAAACAACTCGCTAAAACATCGAGTCACAACAAAATCAACTCCAAAAACACCGAGTCACAAAAAAAACAGCTCGCTAAAACACCGAGTCAAAATAAAACACAATTCCAAAACACCGAGTCACACCAAAAACAACTTGCTAAAATACCGAGTCACAACTAAAGCAACTCACCAAAATTCCAAGTCAAAATTAAATACAACTCCAAAACATCGAGTCACAAACAAAAACAATTCACCAAAATATCGAGTCAAAATCAAACACAACTTCAAAACATCAAGTCACAACAAAAACAATTCACTAAAATATTGAATCAAAATCTAACACAACTCCAAAACACCGAGTCACTCACAACAAAAACAATTCACAAAAATATTGAATCAAAATCAAACACAACTCCAAAACACCGAGTCACAATTAAAATAACTCGCCAAAATATCGACTCAAATCAAACACAATTCTAAAACACCGAGTCACAACAAAAACAATTCGCCAAAACACTGACACAACAAAAACAACTTGCCAAAATACTGAGTCACAACAACACAACTCCCTGGAACAACCACAACAAAATATGACAACAACCACACTACACCAACCACCTACTACCATCACTGCCGATCACAATAACACCACCAGAACTCGCCGGAATATCACAAACAACCACAAAACCTCCACTGCAACTACTAAAACACCATTGTTGAATTTTATAAAAAGAAAAAAAAAAGTCCAATATTCATTCACAAAATTCAACACAGAATCGGAACTCCAATTTGTAAACAATAAATAGATTTGAATTAAAGAATATACAAATTTTATGATTTAATCAATGGAATTTCAAAATTGATTTCAGAATTTGGGATTCGGAACAGCCTCATTGAATCAACGGAATTTCATAATTGATTTCAAAATTTGGGATTCGCCTCAATCCTCCGGTAGAATCAGAAACCACAACAAAATTTGTCATCCAAGCGATTGAACTAGGTTTCTAGCATTTCGACACTACTGCTATCTACGGTACTGAACAAAGATCACAGGGCAATTATACACCAATTCATTCATCAGCCAAAATCGCGATGCAGTGGCGATGGCGACGTGTGACCAGGGGGGAGAGAGGAAGAGAGCAGACCGGCGCGCGGAGAGATACAGAAGGCCGAGGAAGAGGAGGATGATGTCATAGAAGGCGGTGGTAGAGCCACAAGGTCGGTAGCACACTGGAGAGAGAGAGAGTGAGAGAGAGAGAGAGAGAGAGAGAGAGAGAGAGAACTTCGCTCGGGAGGGGAGGGATACGCTGGGATAGGTAAGGGAGAGACCTGATTTCTTAAAAGTTGCTCTTCTACTCTTGATTTTTTGGATAGAGATCATAAACACCTTATTTTCCTAATTTTCCCAATGCCTTGGGCACTGCAATATGGAACCGCCGGGCTGCATTGCAGGTCTTTAATATTTTTTCTCTATTTTTTATTCTTTCAAGTTTTCAAAATAAATTATAGGTAATTATATTTCTCCACATTTTTCTCTTCTCACACCACACAGCACTTAAAATATAAATTTTTAATTACACTACTAATTATTTTACCATCATCTCCCTTCCCTTAATTATATATATATATATATATCTATGTTTGTACACCAATATTTCTATATAAATAACCTAATTAAATAAAGAAATGGATGAAAATTTCTCCCCGCCACAATCAATTCCCATCATAAACGTAAGCTAGAAAGGAAGTTAAATAGGTAATGTTGCAAGAATTTTTTGAGTCTGGGTAGCATAAACTGATAGTTGTGGCAAAAGGAAAACACGTTCCTCTTCTAAATTGGGCTAATCATGGTTAGAAAAATTAATATAAAAAAAGACAAAAATAATTTTAGATTCATATTTCCATAGAGCTCTAATGAAATTATGTGGATGTTCTCAGTAATCAAATTTTCACTAATTATCAATTTGAAACAATTGTGATTTTGTTTATGGTTTACACCAAGCTTTCACCCAAAAAAATGTTTGAATACTCATACTATTTTCTCTAATAATTAAATAGGATTATGTATCATGTAACTGAAAAAATGATATGATAATAATATCGAAATGACCACTCAACGAATCAGTTTCATCCAATATACATTTTGTACTTTATAAGCTCAATAAAGATTGCAGACAAAAATGGCTTGAACAACGATATTATTAATTTTTGTGAGTGTAAAAGAGATTTTTTTTTTATTTTTTATTTTTGAAGGAAGCGAGAGTAAAAGTTTTGATTTTCCAACTTATTAATTTTGATATTATTACCATTAATGAATGAATTTATTAGGAAGGTTTGTGGTAGGGATAAGAAAGGGGAAAATTTAAAAAGAAGGAAAGAAAATTGAAATTTGTACATTTTATTATATGTTTATATCATTTATCCATGTCTTGGAGATACTCTTATAGTTTGTTTAGCCTTCTAGATTTAGAATGAATTTTTCGACGTGAATCCCAAGCGTCTTGGTGAAAAATTAGCAATTGATGAGGGCATAAAGAGATGTGTATTGTTTGAGAGGCGAAGTTTCTACCTCGATAGCTACTTAGCTGGGTTAAAATAACCAAACCACACTCATGAATGGGTTGTATGTCAGGTGTTTTGTGCAATGATTTTGGCCATATATATATATCATTACATGACACAAATAATTTATTCTTTTGTATATTTTGCCAATGAAATGCAAATTCAATGAGTTTGTAATAAATATGACCCTAAATTGTGATTGGTTAATCACTAGACTTCAATTGCTAAATAGACTATTTTTATCTGCGTTTTATTTATGACAGATCAAGGACGAGCTAATAATTCCATTTCGACAAAAACTTATTACAAGATCTATTTAAACAAAGGCAAAGTGCATATTAACTGAAAATTTATTTATTTACATATTATATCATATTGACATTTTCTAGGATCTTGCCATTTAAATTGGTAGAAATGATTTAGCACGAACGTCTGGTGTCATAATAGTACAATATGCAGTCACATTAGTGAATACATCATCAATGCCACAAATCAAATAAGATACTATACTACACGATATGACTAGTGTCATAAATGGACAAGATATCTAGTGCTGGATCATCTCTATTTAAAATAACAGTCATACAAGCCCTACAAGGAATGTCCCTGAGAACGTTTCCAAATTTTATGATAGTTAATAAGGTATATTTCAAAATGTGATCATGTTTCAAAATGTGATCATGTTTAATTTGGATATTTGCAAATATATGAATTCCTCAATAATAATATGGTGTTTTCTCGTGAATCGCACAGTGGAATTACTAGTATTGCTAGGAAGTGTGGGGATATCCGTCTAAGGGAAAAAATGCGTAATGCGGATGAATTGACATGAAGGGCAGCTACCATATATTACAAAGTTTCAGCCCTCACTAGTGTAAAAAAGATTGTGTACAAGTAGCAACGAATTTATGCTAGTAAAACCAGATTTACCTACAACTCTTGTCAGTGTACTTTTTATTATTAAATGAGGATCTAAACAACAAAAGCCTTAGAAGGGAATGAATAACATCTTCGCCCATATCACAAAAATGAGAAGAAACCTCAATCCATCTCATCTAAGAAAAGTAATCAAAGCAGTCAAAAAAATAAATAAATAAATAAAAACCACGATGGTCTTTTTTTTTTTGGTGGCAGCAAAACATATGAAGCCAAAGTTAAAAACTATTCCATCTAAAAATTAAAAAGAAATCACTCAACCACCAAGGAATGTTACAGGGGGTTCGAGAACCACTTCAGATATATCCCGCAAAATATGTTATATCATACAACATAAACGAGAAATTATTGTTCAATGCTTGAAAATTACTTAATAAAAAATTAAGACTAAAAAATAAAATTCAGTTCTTCAACCACTAAAAACCGGGGGCAAAAAAAAAAAAAAGCCAAAACTAATCTTGTAACAGCTAAGCTAAATTAAAAGAATATAGAGAAGATCTATCAAACACTTCAAAATTGTTAGAGATCACAACCAAGGACCTCTTTCATGATCTCTTCACAACGGCAACAGCAAGGTAAGGATGGTGGGTGAATTCAAAAGAAACTTTAAGTGATGGGTCAAGAGTCCCTAACCGGCAAATAAGGTTTAGGGCAATACCATTGTACTCTGCAACCTGCTCTATTCGGCGAAGCTCAGCTATTTTATCCGAATCATTAGCAAAACTATTCCTCAGCTCCTTTGCAATCCTCTGAGCATCCTTGAAGCAGTTATACACAGAGAGAGTCTGCACAATAAGAGGTGAATAAATAAATGTGTCAAAAATGATGAGAGGAAAAACAATAGAGACCCTTTGTTGTTGTGAGTACTCACAGACAAACGAGAGTTAGTTGCTGTTTCAATGAATGAAATGTAAGAGACGTGATCAGGAAGGCAAGCCCTCTGTAAGAGCTCGAAGTGTTGAATAAATCTCTGAAAGAATTGTGAATATTGTAAAAACAGCATCAGTTACGCTTTAAACACTCAAAGTAAAGACAAATAGCAAAGGTACACGAGAAGTACCTCATGCTCACGGTTGAAAGGGCCCAGACACTGAAAGACATTGTATTCATTTCTTAGGGCAGCAAGCATCTGAAAGAAATTAAATGTAAGCATTAGCAGTAAGTGCTCAATGGTCCGCCCATGGACAATGCAAATGCTGCTGTCTAGTAATGTGAAAACCAGAATATGACCCCCACAAAGATAAATTAATTAATCAATCAATTAAAAAGTGTTTTTTTTTTTTTTTTGGGGGGGGGGGGGGGCTTATTGCTGAATAACTGAACCAAATATTCATTATTACATGATCATTACCAGCATAAGACCTTCAGCAATGTATACATAGCACTGAAACAATGAGACTGCAGGAGGGATCTGATAGTCCTTTCCAATGTCCTTTGCAAAATCTCTCTTCTTCTTTGTTTTCCGTCGACCTGTTGAGAAAGTGCAACTTCTAGAAGATCTCAAAAGCAACATCAAGCACCTTATCAGGCAGGGACCTTTAATCTAAAATTGAACTAACTAGTATGAAGCATCTCAAGAAATTACTTTGCATGCTAAGTGGAATTACAGGAAAGCCTAACATAATGCCTGCCTTTACCAATAGAGCAAGTAACATAATGCCTGCCTTTACCAATAGAGCAATGTTTGTGCCGGCTGTAACTGAATCTTAGGAGGCATCTAAAATTGAACTAACTAGTAATGACGCATCTCAAGCAATAACTTCGCATGCTAAGTGGAATTTGAAGCCATTTGACCCAAAAGCTTAGCCCATGTTAGCTCTCTTTTTCTCATTCTATTTCTATTTGAATTTGGTCAAACAAATCACGTCCACATATCATAGGGGACTTACTGTAGTGGAAACATCTCCATCATTAACTCCATTGATTCTCTTTTTTCAAAAAAAATAAAATAAAATAAAAGAGAGAAAATTAGTTCGCTAACAGGTATTTGATGGGGGCCACATTTATAAAATTTATTATCATTTCCAAGACGGCCCCTACACAGGTGGAATTTCTATTTTTCTTCCCAGCCAAAAATGCATAGAGCAAAAATTTGGACGTAAGACCTTTGTCTCCTTCAGTACAAAGTTAAAGCCAGCATCTAAAACTTTAAGCTATTAGATCGGGCCACATATTTAATATTTATTATCTTCAACATCGAATCTCAACAAACACGGTAAACATATAAGGATAGCTGCAACCTAAAATGTCCACATACTTTCCAGCCTAAAACTATATTTCTATTCTGGTTATTTCTTGATAAATAATTTTTTTATTTCCCAATGTTGTCTTTTTTTTTTTTTTTAAAATTATAAAATAATCATTGCATTACTATGAAGTCAATAATTATGCAATAAGGGTGTCAAATCGAAGATCATACGAACTAAGTGAGAGCTATATATAAATATATCATTCGATAATATTTACTTTCACAAACATCCCACTCTTTTTTAAGTATTTCTATTAAGTCCTAAAATGATATAATAGTTGCTTAATTGAATTCAATTAAATCCGGCCATAACTAAATTCGATGTGAGTTCCTTTTCTTATCAAATTATCTAAAAAGAAATAACAAATATCCAAATTTTCTAAGTAAATTCAATTATGGCTTGTTCTTTGCAACTTTTGCTACAAAAAGTGATTTATTTATTTATTTTTTAATGTGCGGTAGAGAAGTGGATAGAATCTAGGAAGATGTGATCCTCCCTTCTGTTGGAGCAAAATAATGTTATGATTTCATTATAATCTGGTCAAGTGTATTATGTTTAGAAGTAATTATTTACTACTCCCTCCATACTAAAATCGACTTGTATTCCTTTTTTGTTCGTCTCAAAATATAGGCTACTTTCTTTATAGAAATGTAGTCGGAATCTTAATTTTCTCCCTTATTTAATGTACAACATTATCAACGAAATAACACCATTAAAGTCTATTAATTAGTAAATGGAGAATATATTTAGAAAATTTGTTTGATTCCACTGTTTTGACGACTGCTCACCTATCACCACACATTTTAAACTTCAATTAAATCTCCACCACTCATTTCAACTCATTATACTCTCTTTATAATTTGATTCTCATAATGAGAATCAAACAAGCTAAATTTTACTTTCCCAATAATATTCATTGAACTTTTTATTTATCTTTTTGAAATTGGGAGCAAGCCTATCTTAGTAAGGACAGAGGGAGTATTAAGATTGTTACAAAATAATATTACTTTCCTTTTTCTTTTTCTGTTAATTATGGGTAAATTTTAAAAAGTTTACGAATTCATATCAAAGTCAATACTAAATAGTTACTGAAATTCCAACCTGCAGTCTCGCACCCTAATAGACCCACCTGAACACCCCAGAATTTCCCTGTTGAACCAAGAAAAAGTGAAGGAGGCGAAGTGGAACCCTTCTCTCCGCCAAACTTTGTGCCTTTTCTATATATCAAATTAATTTTTTTAGTTAAATAATAATAATTAGTATTATGAAAAAAGAAAAAATTAACAATAAACTTTAAAAATTATTAAAAAAATAAAATGGGGGCAGTTCACGGTTTTTTCTGATTCTTTTTCTCATTCGTGTTTTTTTTTATTTTATTTTATTTTATTTTATTTTTTTTTGGGGGGGGGGGTGCCATGCCCTGCATCCTCCCCACCCCATTTCAATAGGGATGGAGCGGCGTTTTCCTCATGGGGAGAGGAGTGAGAAAGGCCAGCCCGCATACCTTGTTTCCATCCCTAGTAATAGGCTGTTCAATGTACCTCTTTCCATAGATCTTGAGATGGCCCACAACAAATTTTATGAATCACGCGATGTCCGAGAAGTGTTCCTCAACTTCTAGGTAATGAAGTAATGTATAAGAAAAGGACCCTTGCTATAAAGGAGTTCGAGTGTGTCCAGAGTGTTAACTGCCCATATGTGTCAGGCATGGACATGCCTAGTCAGACATGCTTCAAGGAAACTAAACATTGCTTGCTTCTTACATATCCAAAAAATCTCATTACGCTTTCAAGGTCCTGTATGATAGTGTCTCAACTTTTCAGCAATTTGCAGCTAAGATATTCACCATGCACTTTTAGCAGAGATGGATAGCATCTTAGTGGCCTAACCCGTAAAATGGAGATAAATCTACTACTAATTTTTAGTCTCCAACATGTCGTTTCACATGCTAGCTAAATTCACTTTTTAAAAAGGTTGGTAAGCTATTCTAGTTTATGAAAACAGGTGGCAGCAACACTCAAAAACAGGAATTGTGCTCCAGCCTCTAATACAAACTTATTTATCCACTTTTGATTCTCATTCTCCTTTCGATTATGATCTTATCTACCACTTGACTTGACAGCAGGATAATTACAACTACACATTTCAAGTATCCATTTAATCACCACTGATTTTACCTCATTATAATTTGTCAATTATGGTGAAGAAAAAGAATTAGAAGAATCAAACACCCCTTGAGTAAGCTCTTCGAGAGGAGCCACATTAATAACCTTAATGTTTGTTGAGGAATATCTTCAGGATATCTCTCATCAAAATCTTAAGTTTACAAATAGAATACCGTAATCATAATCCCGTTAAATCAGAAAATCGCAAAATTGAAAGGTCCGTAATTTATCTTTTATGCAAGCAGCAAGACAGAGACAAGAAAGAAAGACACTCACTATTTTCATTGCTCATCATCATTTTGATGTGTGTTTTCTCCACAAGTTTCAGCAGGATAACGTATAAGTACCAATAAGCCATGCAATATTCACTGGGAGCATATAGATCCAGCTCAAAGCCCAGTGTTAGGAAGCGTGAAGCTATCCAATATGTTTGCTCTTCTACCCAGACAAGGATATGCTTGCACATTTTTATGCACACACTCTGCAAGAGTAGATGATAAAGAACAAGAGATGGATAACTGAACACACAAGACTTGGGGGAAAAAAGAAACTCCATTGACATGATGAAAGAAAAGGGAGGGTTATTGAACTGGTGGCAAAAAAAGGAACATCATGGCAATTTAACACGTCAGACATGCTTCCAAGTCTGCTGATTAAATAAATAAAATTATAACATTTAATCTTGATGGTGTATCAATTAGTAGTGTGTCAAACCACAGAACTTGAGACTAGCTATGCCTGTTCGTAATCAAAGAATGTGATTCCAAAAAGGTAGGCATTGAAAGAGGAAGCAAATAACAGTCAAACTGCCGCTTGAAAAACCAATGCTTGGGCCCTCTCCATTTGATTTTCATGAACTCGAGTCTGGAAAAAGTACTTAACAGTTCATATGTTCACCATCAATCATTGAAATACAATTGAAGACACACCTCATCAAGTGAAGGGCCTGAGATTTCACCATACTCCTTTCTGAAAGCCAATTCCAGCTGTTCCGAATAAATAATAGCATGAATACTTCAACTGGATTGTGGAAAGGTTTTCAAAGCAAATAACTAGAAAATAAAATATCAATTGCCATGTTTGGTTTGAGCTGATGCAGTGATTATAATCATAGAGAAAAATAATGTGCACCTGAAGACATAACATTGTAGCAGCAAATTACTGCTTGCAACAAAAGCTAATTTAGCACTATTTACCCCCCAACCTTTCATATTTCTATGTTTTCGTCCCTAACCTTTAGAAATTGGTATTTTTTTGCTGGATTATCATCTTTTTGGCTCTATCTATCCTTTTGGACTAAAATGAACTATAACACCCTCCAATTTAATTAACCTAAAAGCAATAAATAAAGAGTAAATAAAAATAAATAAACAAGCTTATTAATATTAGCAATAATATTCTAACACCCATATGAATTTCTTTATATGTCCTATGTAACTGCATGTATGCACATCATGTGGATACATGCAGCTACCACGTGAGACATATAGGTCTCAGGTGCCATTAGAGCACTTATATCGGTGTGAAAATTTGTTATCGATATTGAATTTTTGCTTTATTTTTTATTTTATTAGACTTTTTTTAAAAAGCAACCAAATCACGTTATTATCGTGTTTTTATTTATTTTTAATCTACTAAATTTTTTAGTTAGAAATCAAAGGATATTATAGTCATTTTTAGTTAAAAGGGGTAGATAGCACCAAAAAGGTGAGAATTGAGGGTAAAAATATCAGTTTCTAAAGGTTAGGGTCGAGAAACACACAAATACAAAAGGTTGGGGGTAGATAGTGTCAATTGGCCTGCAAAAAATGCAGCACTATTATCGCATGCCACGTCCCCGTTAGGGGTACAATGAAGATGATATAACAAACCAGAGAAAGGAAACAAAAAACTGAGGTAAACTAGAAGATCATAACAGTAAAAAACACTCAATCCCATGTCATTACAGAATAGCAACTCAAAAAGAAATGGGCAAGATAGATAAAAAATGATGCTCACACTATGAAAATTTATTTTCAGTTCCAAGAGTTGTTCAAAACAACCAACAGTTTTCAAGAAATACAGCACTGTTATTGCAGGCTGCAGCCAGAGGATGAATTGGAGGCATTAAAAGATCTTAAGAAACTCGTAAAGGAAGAAAACAGGAATAAAAAACACAACTGCACAAAAGAATAAACAACACCCATAGTTCGAATAGGCGGAAATAGGCCTCGAGGCGGTTTTGCCATCGGAGGCGAGGCGTAAGCTTCAAGGCGCTTTGAGGCGCAAGCCTCGATAAGAAATGGAAAAGATTGGGAAATTTTTTAATAAAGCTATAAAAACAATCTATTTCCTTCACCTAAATATTATTTAACGAAATAATTGAATTTATGTGTAAAGTGTTCAGAGAATAATATGTGGTAATATGATAGATGAATTTATGTGGTGAATTTATGTATAACGTGTTCAGAGAATAATATGCTAATTCACATGGAGTATTGTTTATTACATAACTGTGACAGAGAATAGTATGTGGTAATAAATATGTAATATGAGTTGGTGAATTTATGTGTTAACGTGTTCAGATTTTCTGCCAACTGTAATGCACTAATGTGATCAGTAAAGAAATCCCAAGTCCCAACAACTAGTCAACAAAAGGTGGGTAGAAATCATTATCCATGTATTACATTATATGATTATAACACACACAAAGTTGTCAGACTTCAGCACAAATCAGACTTCAGCACAAATAGAAGACAACACCATTGAAAAAGAAGAGAAACAGTAAACGTAATCTGCAAAATGAATTCTTCAATCACCGAGAAGACGAGAACAAAAAAGGGAAGAATGAAGGTAAATTACTTCTCGAAACTTTGTAAGCTGCAATTCTACAACTGAAATATGGTTCGAAATCGAGGCTTAAGCCTCCGTCGCCTAGAGGCGTCGCTCCCGAGGCGAGCGCCTCATCGAAATAGTCGTAAGCCTCGTGCCATGCTGTTCTAACTCTGCCGCCTTGAGGCAAAAACCTAACGCCTCAGGCGGAGGCACGAGCCTTTTCAAACATTGACAACACCAAATCCCGTATCACTACCCCAAAAAATGGAATTTAACAAAATCGTGACTAAACTAATTGCAAACAAATGGGATGCCAACTTAGTAGATTTTAATATAATAATTGAAAACAATAGAAATACTAGTACTAGCACAAGCAGCCACCTGCTCCAGAGAACACCTAATTGAAATAATTGAAAACAATAGAAATATTATTACTAGCACAAGCAGCCACCTGCTCCAGAGAACACCTAATTTTGCTGATCACTGTCAGTTAATAATTGAAAACAATAGAAATATTATCACTAGCACAAGCAGCCAACTGCTCCAGAGAACACCTAATTTTGCTGATCAATGTCAGTTTTGAGAAACTCATCAATATTGTTTTGACTCTCTCTCTCTCTCTCTCACACACACACACACACCAAAAATTTACTCCCTCCGTCCCAAGGATATGGTCCACTTTTCTTTTTTGGTTGTCCCAAATAAATGGTACTCTTTCCATATTGAAAAGTCTAATTTACATTATTTTACTAATCTACCCCCTATTTAATACTAGTTATAACTATCAACATTGAATTCTACTTATTAAATAGGGGTAAGTTAGAAACATGGACTACAAAATGTGTCTTTTTAATACAATTCTTAATCTTTGTGAAAAAGCAAAGTGGACCATATATTTGGGCAGTGGGAGTGCGTGCTTGACTGATCTCATTATGAGAGTGAAATTATAATGGGAAATTATAATGAGTCGAAATGAGTGGTGGAGATTTAATTGAAATTTGAAATGTGTGGTGATAGTTGAATAGTTGTTAAAATCAGTGGTCAAATCAGTAGTATGTGAAATTATAATGGGAAAAAATAATGAGCATCAAACAAGCACTTAGTTGACACAAACTGAGTTAACTAGTATGGTCTTCCGGAGTTCGCAAGTTTTGGCATTTAATTCCCATTGAGACCGAAAAAAACTTGAAAAACTAAGATCTAGTGAAGGCATTCATATATTAGCTAGCCTCAAGTCCTTAACTAGTGTGATATAAAGCATCCAATAAGTGAAAGCAAATTTGACTATAGGCATACATACTGGAACAAGAATATTAAGTTCCTTAAAAACATGGGATAACAAGTTCATTTCTTCTAATTTTATTTAATTTAATTGCCAATTTCATATGTGTGATCATTTAGCATTAATTAATATGTATCAAAAGTTTTTTCAAATACAATTCTCCTATTAACCATTATTTTCCAAACAAAGGTTGCGAACTAAACCATGCGAACGCAGCTCAATAGACATAGAATCAAAGATAATATGATTTCACACTGAAAAACTAGAAAAGCAATTGCTCAATGCATTTTGAGGATATGGACATCATTATATCGTAGCTAAAAGCATTTATATGATGTAAGCTGTTTATGTAATGGAGACAAATATGGTACAGAAAATCATAAAGTTAGTTCATTTGGTTGGGATCTATTCTGAAGAACCTGGACATAAATGATACGCCAATCTTGTAAAATCTTTCCCAGTTTACGTCTTTGCCATGAAGTATTTGTACAGAGAATCCTCAGCAAATTGTTCGCTAACTGCATTGTAAAAATGCAGATCATTTCCATTTGATTTCAGTTTCTAATAGAAGGCTGAGCAAACAACTTGGCCAAAGCAAAAGACAACTCTATTGTACTGATAACAGAAATCTGAAATTATTTAACCCATCTAGTTGTAACCAACTAAATGCACCTAAGAGACCAATTCAGTAATCAAATAGATAAAATGTTGACATAAGATCACTATGAAGACCGTCAAGTCACCAAGCATCCATATCGTATTAAGGAAATGGATAAAAATTCACCTGTTCTAGTTGTGCAAGAGGTTTATTGTTTTGGATAAAATGATTTTTTGTCCCGTCTGGCAATAAGGCAGCTCTGCAGATAACGGTAAACATAGGATCATGTCCATAGAGCTTCCCGTCTTGAATCAGCAGAAGCTGTTCATCAGTTATTACAATTAGAATCAAATGTGTAAGAGGCATTAATTAAGTATTGATCATGAGACAAAGAATTAAGAAATGATTCCATATACATTCCTGAGATAGAATGTGACATGAAGATTATTCAGAAAGAGAGAAATTTTTTCAAAGGCATCCTTGTTATCCAATGACCGTCGATTATAATCAGTTATTAAGCATTTGTTTTTGCACAGAGATGTGCTAAAACCAATTGGAAGTTTATATACCATGAAACAACCTGAATGACACCCACAACTCATTTACCTTCAAATTTAAAACTGGGAAAACATAAAAGATATCTTCCTTGATTCGGAAAGAAAAACCTTATGACATGATAAACCTGTTTGCAATGATATATGCTCGTTGCTTACATTAATCATTTATGGATGCAGACATCCACACTCTTCTGTATTCCAATTACTTTCTTGGTTCATTATTCACCTTCAGCTCCATTTCGTTTTCTCAGAGTACACATTTAAACCATTCCCACTTGTTTAACAATGTTTACCTTTATTCAGTTAACTTAATGAAAGCATTAAAGATGCGAAGGCATGAAGTGAGATGTTTTCATTTTTCACCCCATCTAAAGCAACAAGTAAAGGCCCAACAAGAATAAAATATACATATAAAATCGGATTGAAACTCAGGGATCAAAGTGCAATTCCATAAAGGCAGAATAAAATCAAACCTGGAGAAGCGCTCTAGCAACCAAATCAGGTTGAAACTTATGAAATTCAACAACGAAGCGCAAAACACTTTCAAATACGGGATCCAAAGGGTAGGAACATATAATTTCTAAATCATGAAGAAGCTTCTGGAAATATTCAACTGCCTGATAAATAAGAATGGCATTAGTTTCATTTCTAAATAACTAGATGAGCCTTCATTTGACAAGTTTCCTAAATACTCACCTTTCTCCAGCTAAATAGTTTAACTGCACGAGGTGGAGTAGGGGTTGCTGACCTACTGTTTAAGGTAGAATCAAAACCAATAGGTTGACAACCAGAGGCAGTTGTTATATCTTCTCTTCCATCCTGAAGAGTTCCAAATGAATTGTTGGATCTCAGGAATTCCCCCGACTGAAGCATAGAATCAAGCTCCGATAAGCAGGAAACAATATGTTTCTTTGCCATCTCCAAACCTTTGCCTTGAGGCCGTCTCATGCATGTTATTACATGGTAAAAGTGCTGAATAGATGAAGGATGCCAAATGTTACTGGTGCCAAACTAAATTTCATGATCAATATATGTTCCATGCTAAAGTAGGGAATAGCGCAAACAAATTTTACTATATTTAGCAGCAAAAAATAATAGCACACATCAAATTACTTGTATGAAAGGAGAAAATAAATAAAGAAAGAAAGAACGAAAGAAAGCACAGCTGTGGCGGACCTTCATTTTTGATGTTGAAAGGCAACCGCAAAACTTATGAAAATGCTTCAGATCCTCAAACAAATAAGGGGTAAATAAATTTTATATAGGGATGCACTTTGAAGTCAATGCACCTGCTATCCCACGGACAGTTGTCTACCGTCCTCTACAAGGGCATCCAACAATAGAACCCAACTATAGCAAACATATACATCTCAACAATTATGAAACTTTTTAACGAAAAGTAAAATTTCAAAGCAAAAGACATAAAAACGACAAGGCCAAGGCCAACTAGACAAAACTGGGAGGCAGTTCAAAGTCAATAGTAAATAGATGGAGGCTAAAATAGTTACTATAACCTGAGAGAAGAGCCTCTTTTCTTGATTCCAAACCTTTTAAGCAGAGCTATAGTTCCACTTTACCCAATTGTCAATGTGCATTTTGGTCATATTCAGGTTGCGTAAGTGTTGTTACAGAAAAGGCAAAGAAACTAGGGAGAAGAATCAAATGCTACTTTGGAACAGTACAAATTCCGGAAGTGGGTTACTAACAAAGTCTAGAGACTCATTAATCTTATTACAAGCTTCCCCCACACTAGTATCTCAAAAAACGTTGATCCGCATCGATGAAACATCCTCTTTTTACATCCATAGCCCCAATTCCAATGAACATCTTGCAACGAAAAGGGAAAATAACAGGCAAGCACAAACATTTCATAAATGGGGAGGCTCATAGTTGCATATTAAATCCAACCGAATTGAAAATGCAAATGCCATGCCGCGATAAGATCCTAGGAACAGAATTTCACGGTTTCCAAAAGCCAGCATACAACTTTAGATAGCACTTCAGCAGAAGAAATTCAGACATGTGCCAAAATTGAAGAATATTTGTGCTCGACTATGCTCAAGAAGTTGTTTATAGTTGTGGTCACAGGAAGACAGATAACTAAAGAATACACAGGAGAAGACCTTACGAAAACGTAAGCGGCACAACACAGCTTTGCAAAATCCTTCTTCAAGTTCGGCATTAGTTTGTAGCGGCTCTATATCTGCATATCAAACAGATAGCGAAACATCAAAAATGAGATCTAAAATGCCACAATAGCATAAAAGAAGGTAGTAGTAGCACTTCAAAAGACAGTAAATTCATAGTACTGAACAAAATTAGAATCCCAAATTTGATTACGTGATGCATATGAAGATAAATTCTACAAAGAAATAGTACAAGTCAGTAAGAATAATCATCTACTTCTGAAGTAACATTTGAGTATACTCAGTTGCCATTGATAATTTGATCCACATCATACTTCACCAGCAACCATATTTCTGTTAGGAGATGTAAACGAACTACATAAAGCACATCTAGGATAGAAATAAAATGAAGGTACATCCTCATGGAAACAAGTAATGTAACAATCAAGAAATAGCCTTGACTGCCCATCTGTTGATATACATTATATAATTTGTATGTCCAACTGGAGCTGATAATAAAGATATTCTACGTTTATCATATATTCCATAAATATTCATGAAGTAGGATTCACTTGCACGATGCCTTGGTGGTGAAATGGTAGACACCAATAAGTCAAGTTGGAAGATTAAAAAGCACAACAAAGAAAAATTGGGTGGCGGTTTTTGCGGTTGGAGAGTGAAAGAGAAGAAAAGGATGGGACTCACCCCACCTCAAGGTGCCAAGTTTTGCATATCAGAAATGTAATAGGTACTCCAAGTCAATTATTATGCTCATTATACTGGATAAGCCAGGCAGTTAGAGTGCCGTTATCTATATGGCAAATGTTATGCGGTAATTGATGCTAACAAAATGTGCAAACCTCTTTGGACTATTTACTCGATATAGGGGCCCAATAGATAAATTAACTGTGCATTTGATGAAGATTTTAGCAGAATCAATTTTTGCAAGTTTTGGTAAACCGGCTCACATTTCAAAGAAAGTGGTCATATCCTGAATATTATATTGAAAGCAGACTCTCACTTATTTTCCAAACCACATTAAAATAATAGTTCTATTTTCAAGCTTCTGGCACACAAAAAAACTATACATCAGCAGATGCAAAGATTTAATTTAACAATGCTTAAATTTTGAAGAGAGATGCAAACTAATGCTTAATAGATACCTTCGGAAACTCTCTTTTTAGATGATGGGGCTTTACAAGCTCTTAATTGGCGAGAAATTGTTTCTTCCACAGCATGCAGCATAGATAAGCATTTATCATCTCCTTCCATCTTTAATGGTAGGCCATATGTCATAGTGAAAAGATCCTCCTCCTGCCAATCACAAAAAAATGGAAACGCCAAATCACCATATTGATCGTAAATTAACAAGTCTAGCCATGGAAATTAGAAACCTCATATTTAGATGCAACTGCATACAGGAAATAAGAGTTCCATATCCAAATGTACAGCAAACACACTTATATTGCAGTCTTCTACCTTCAGAATTCAGTAACAAACAAAAACACATTAATACACATAGCTACATGTTGAAGTTCTATACTTTTTTGTCGTTATCAACAAAGCATATCAAGTCTCACATTATTCAGATCGGAAGAGCGTTTGCAATAAGAACACAGATGTAACCAACAAAAATGGTCATCGGAGAAGACAACAAATTAACTTGTACCTTAGACAATCAAAGTACGACCATGGTACAAGTTTTAGAAGAAAGAAGACCTTTATTAGTGACTGATTAAATTCTAAAAGAGAAATATTGGAAGTGAAGCAGCAAATAACGCAGATGCATAGATGATGACAGAAGATCCAGCGTCTACGTAACTCTCTTCAAAAGGTGTATATATGGATTAAGGGAACCATTAAATTAATTGGACGATGGAAGCAGAACCACTTAGCTTAATTCATACTTCAACAAATATGTCATACTCCGAATTTTCACACAAATAAAACAAGATGTCTTCACTTTACTCATTTTAGTTCTGATAGCATTCGTGATGATGGGGTGAAGAAGACAAAAACAAAGCGGTTTCAGCAAATGCACCATCATTAGTGTCTGTTCTTTGATATTACAATAATGAGAACAAGATTACTCTTAATGTTAGAGAAGCTAAGGGTAAAAGGATACCATGCAAAATGAATTTACGATAAAGAGACAAATACCACACGTACAAACAGACAGGACAAGCCAAATATTATAGTTATTAATCTCCACTTCAAAAAAAGTTTCAACAAACTACATTTAACCAGTGGGCAGTAACTAATAAACGCAAAATGTACATAATGCGCAGAATGAAGATAAATATTCATACAGGTTGGAAAACAATATCATTAATTGGTGAGGAAACTGGTTCTAAGCTATAATGTGACTTCATTTCAGCACTCTTGTGACCCCAACTTCTACCCACATCCTGGTACTAAGGGGGACATACAAACAGTGACATGTTTCATATTCCAATACCAGATATTTAATATGCCAATTTCTTAATCTCGTCTAACAATACTCATTTTGCATTTTTGGAGTCCTTAACAAAGGGTGTCGAAAGCCTAATTATGTGCCGTGAGACCAGAAGGGTCTTAGTAGGATTCTAGAATAAAAGTAGAGAAAAAGCAATGCAACTGTATAATGCAGAAGTCTGCAATTAAGGCAAGAAAGATCAGCCTAATTAGATCTCTTTAGACATGTCACTACCCATGGTTTTTCCTCTAAAGCTATTTATCCTCAAGATATTCATAATTAAGCTACTCGAGAAAATATTGTTTAGTTAAAAAGAGAAATGAACCTAAAGGTTCGGAATTTAGATTAAATCCTTTACTTCATTTGTACGAGCGTCCGAGACGGCTGAAACAACAGCATTGCAAGTCGCACGTATAACTCGGCAGTAAGAATGCAGCAGAGCATGAGATGATGTTATCCCTGGCCTCAAAAGGTAGATGGAAGAGAAGACCGTCTGGGCTAGTGAACCTCCCTTATGCCATGTTGCCTGCACAATAATTAAGCAGGTAAGAAGACTCTTTCTTCCCAAAAATTGGACTATCTGGAAATGGCAATACTCTTGTTGCCAAATATTTGACCCATACCTCACATGCTAGTAGATGATCCACGATATCTATCATACGTTGAACATCGTGCGTTCTATCATAGCTCAAAGGAACCGGTGCAGCGCCATTCTCAATGGCTTCATCAACAGAATAATATGTCGAAACAATACCTGAATCCATCTTTGGGTCCATTATCTATTTAAGATAGGAAACCATATGAGACCAAAAACGTAGCATGAGAAGAACGATTAATCTGAGCATTACTACCATTGAGCATCATGCTATATAACATTCCCAAACTAACATATTGTTTAGTTTAACTATTCTTTTAGAGTATATAAAATAGTTTCTTTTGCAGCTTTCTCCCCTCCAATTTAATTTTATGATAAGGGATGTGAAATTGTTTTGGATATCAAAGTATCAAACTACACAAACATGACGGTTTGTTTCTATTTTCATTCATCTTCAAAATGGAATTCATGTGATCGATAGTTTAACTATTTTACACTTGCTTCATTTGTCTCATCATAATCTGGATGAATGACTTCTATGGTCTATATTTATTATTTTCTTTAGTATTATGTGGAGGAACAAAATATCACGCATACATATATAAATATCCATGGCTAACTATAAATACCCAAATACGATCTAAAAGCAAGTCTAGGTGAGGACTTAAAAAGAGTATAAAGAGAAGCCAGATACATTACTTGTATTGTTGAGTAAAGACAGTATTGTTGAGGGGAAAACTTCCCCTGGTTCCATTTTAATATTCAAGACCTTTTTCTACTTCCATTGTTTCCTGTTAAAGCTAGAAACATTACAAGTGGATGAACATCAAATGTAAACACATTTATTGTTGTATTTTAGAATGCACTTTTTCATATAAAATGAAAGTATGTTAACTTTGCTTTTGCCAATGCTTTATCTAGATCGGAAGAGCGTCGTGTACATAAATCAGGATAACTACAAAGAATCTGCAAACCATTTAAAAAGGGCAAATTACCTCTAAGGCTGACATGGCTGCAAAAAGATTAAAAGTTTCACCATTTATCAGCTCATCATCCCGAAGATCTGCAATAAAATATACAAATAACAAACCACTCACTTCTTTTTAGACAGTAAGCATGCACAAGACAATAAATAGGGTAAGATTTTAACATGGAAAACTGTCATTAAGATTTACTGAAGCTTATAATCAACAAGAAACTAGGCCCGTATGGAAATGATTTTTGAAGAATTGATTTTGCGAAAATGATTTTTTTCAGAGAATGTGAGGTTTGAAAGTAAGGAAAAGTTACAAATTTACTTGTAAGATTATTTTAATGGGTAAATGTGTGGCTGAAAATGAGTTTGAGTAAGAATTGATTTTGAGAAAATCATTTTCATACAGGACCTAGAACAAAGGGAGAGAATGAACAGAGAAGGTCAGGAAAAGAACTGGAACAAAGGGAGAGAATGAACTCATAAGGTCAAGAAAAGAACTGGGAGTCAACATTGTTGAGAGAAACAATAATCAAGCGCAGCAGCCTTCTTTGAAATGTGAAAGAGGCTCCATTTAACATAAAGTCAAACAAAGTAGCTATTGTTAGCACATCGGAAGGGGCAATTTGGTAACTTTACAGCAAATATATGACAATGTGGCAGCTGAATTAATGGAAACAGGGCCCACCATACTCCTATAATTTTTTTATTCTTGTCTCTTAAAAGCTGGAACAAACAGACTCTTAAGTTTTACGCATCTGTGGTGCCGCATCATGAGATCACCAATAATAACTTCATCTACTAAGAAAGTTCCTCAAAGAGTATCAAGAACAAGAAACTTGCCAGGCCATATGGGAAATTCATTAAACCACAGACAAAGGCCAGCATGGATACTTTCTTCAACAACTAGTATATTCCAAAGAATTAAAAATTCCCCATTCTTTAGGTTATTTCCGTAACAAAAAAGTACCATAATTGAAGTTCAATGTAGTGAGAAAAAACTTTTAAGTTACCTTCTTCTAGTAACACACTCCAAAAAATTAATTAAAAGATAATCTATTAATATTGTCTTGACCACTAGACTTACCAAACATTAATATCATTTTAATTCAAACATCAATGTGGATGAATAAGTAACTCAATTTGTAGAACAAAAGGTCTGAACAACTTAAGAGGTGTTCTATTCTCATTTTCAACCTCCCATTATAACTTCACCTACTGCTAATTAGACAACTACTTAATTACAACCACATTTTCCAAACTAAAATTAAAGGTCTACCACTCATCTTACCTCAATATAATTTCCTTATTAAATCTGAAAGTATAATGAGAATCAAACACTCCCTTGTACAAATTATGTTTATCAATTATCGGGTACAAATGTTCAAGGCTTAATTATGTTTCATTTTTGAGTTTTGAATTTGCATTCATTTTTAATTTTGTTTTAAAAGTCCAATTTAAGAAAAGATATTGATTTTTTTCTTGCTTTCAATATCTACAATATTTTACACTGAAAATGCTCAAAACGACAACTATATGTTGTTTTGAGTTTTCTTTATAGAATTTTCCTTGTATTCAAAAACATGATTTCAAAAATATAAAAGTAAATAAGCTTTTAGAGCCTTGAGAAACACCAAGAATCTGAAAGTAGAGAGAATATGCCTTTAGTTTCCCTTATGTAGACTGCACTCTTTAAACTGTTTCCACTATAGCAAAAAAAAAAAAAAATCCTTTCGTTTTCAGCTTCACAAAAAAACCCCTCAACCAATTGGCATAGGCTAACATTTGAAATAGTTCTCCAAGCTTGCATCCTAATCAGGATTACAAAGTGCATTCTTCTTCAAAGTTTTTCAACTGAATTTTGAAATGATGAATTCAAATCGTGCAAGTGTCTAGCTATGTCAGTATTAACAAGTTTATCATGATCATCCCTTAACCTCATTTAGTTTTCTACAGCCGCAATTATTCACTACTATACAAGGGATGAGTTCTTCAATTTTTATTGTTTGCTTAATAATCACTGCCAGGTCGTCAAACCTCAAAACTCCCAAACATTTTGCAAGTAGGATAATACTAGAATACAAGCCCAAGACCATATTTGACTGCAAGCTTAAAGCATATTTGGTTTAGCCTATATATAATAGACTTAACTTACCAACAAGTTTACACTGAAAAAAATAAAATACTTGAATAAATTACTTATATTTGAAAAAATGTTACTTTGGAAATAAGTTAGAAATTAAAATTGAATTAAATAACTAATTTTCAACTAAAACCGATAGAAGGACCACTTTACTTTCAAAACTTTCTCTTTCAATAAGAAGTATATTTGTTAAGCTTAGCTAAAAAAATCATTTTAATCACTAGAAAAGGCAACGAAAAATTGAGTAGAAAACCTAAACCAAATATTAATATAGGAGCACAAATATAACAAATTTTGATCAAGAGCCTGGGGTGTCTCCATAAAATGTGTTTTGCACAAGCCGCTGTTGGTTTCATATGTGGGCCATAGCAGCATGTGAGAGCGGGTGTCTCCGTTATGTGGGCCATAGAGTATGTGAGAGAGAGTGTCTCCGTAGCTGTGGATCAGGGCTCCAGGTATAACATAATCTTATATTACTAATCCAAGATGATCCAAAAAATTATAAGGTAACTCTTGCATCGCTACTAAAATTGGTAGGTCTATATCTGCCACTTAGCTCTGACCTCCACATGAATTTATTATTCCCGACAGTAGGGAGATTTTCTCCCCTACAGTGGCAAAAGAAAGGTTAGTCCAGTATGTCAAAGTTCCATGTCCTGTGTGTCAGCCTCCTCCCCTTTTCCTCTCAAATTCTCTCCCTTCCCAGTCTTCTTCCACCTACAGTCGGATTCACCGCTCAAGCGGTATACTAGTTAATTAATGAATATCAGTGCCAGGCAGACTGCACTTCAATAAGGCTTCCACTTGAAATGGGAAAGCTTTAGCATCAGACTATCGCCCATTCCTCCAAAATAAACCATATAGCGGTTGACAATAAAATTTACAAGTTCAGAATTATGCGCACTTGCTACAGTGCAATTTTTCCAATATTGTATATGCCAAATCTTGATATTGAGTAAAAACAAGTTATCAGATTAGATTTTCTGAATTCAAGTATATTACAACAAAATTAAAGACATAAAGAGCACACCGTTGCAGGCGAGTCGGAGGAGAGAAGAAACGTCAGCCCAGACAGTGCCTTCGCCAGAAGAAATCAAAGGGCTAATTGGTACTTGTAGAGCTTTACTTTGCTCGGTTTCAATCTCCTCTGCCATCTTTAGCTTCACCTCTCCCTCTCCTTCCTCCTTTCTTTAATTTCCAGTGTAATTACGAATCGAAAGCAGCAAAATTTAACCTCAGCTGCTGCAGAAGGTCCAAAGTCTGGGGTGCTTAAGACTGCCGCAACGTGAATGTGGGAGTTAATAGGGCAGGGGATGAGTCGCGTTAAAAATGCCGCTTCTCGTAGCCCCGCAGGCGCAACTCTGCGTTCTTGATTTTGATTTTTACAATGCCTAGTCCTCAGCTTTTGCCTTGAAGTCTAATTTGACTTTTACAGCTTGTTTGATTCCCATTATATTAACACACTATAATTTTATTTATCCTGATTTGACTACTAATTTGGTAATTACTCAATTATAATTAGACATTTTAAACTTTCATTAAATATACACTACTTATTTTATCTCATTATTATAATTTTCTCAATATAACTCAACATCCATTTAATATTTTATTTTTATTATTACTAGTATTTCACATGTTCGTTGCACGGGAATAACAATTTATAGAAATGTAATAGATAAGAAGCTGAACAATAAGAGTTGAAAATTGACAATAAATCTACGTCAACGTCTATATACTCCCTCCGCCTCAAAAAGATATTTCCCCTTTCTTTTTTATCTGTCTCAAATTATATTTCCATTTCCTACATTAATTTTTTAGTTTTATAATATACCCTTACTTTTAATATATAGTAATCAACAACTAAAGTGAAATATTAAATAAATCAAATGGTATATTAGAAAATATATATTAAATTGTACATTTCTAATAACATTAAATGATGTTTTTTTAATCTATGTGGAAAACTGAAAAATAAATATCTAAATAGGTGAAAAACCTGCAACCCAAAAATGAAATATAGAAATGACACTACTCAAAACATTTAGCAAACTAATTAGGCTCAATCAACATCCAAAATGGCTTAAACCCTTACAGAATAAAAAGTAACCGACCCATCAACAAAATAAAGATAAATGCAATGTTGAACATTAGTAAATTAGTAGGCAACATAAGCTTTTTAAAATAGCCGAACAAAGAAGCATTAGGAGCTCCACAATATATTTTTCAATCTAGCTTTTTTCAATTTTGATAATGTTTCTTTCTTGTTGCTTGACAGTTAACGATCCTCCACCACTACGTTGATGCTTTATCCATCAAGAGTCACTTCAATAGAGTTTAACCGGCTTTACGTACTCATTATCCAAAACTGAGTCATCAACGTGGAAAATAGTAGGAATTTAGTAACGACAAATAGAGCCTACTTTATATAAAGAATATCGAATTTCTGTATCAAGTGAATGAAACTACCTTATAATCATCGCCTGCAAGCTTTTTTAATTTCAATGCTGAATCAGAGTTTGAACCAGACTCCTACAAAAGACACCAATCAATCTAATATCTATATATCCTTAAAACAAAGATAGTTGTGCCTATAGACACGCTATTTTCCCGTTACTTTTCTGCAGTAGCAATAGGCACCATTTGATTAAGGTACATGGTTTTTTCCCTTTTTAATTATTTTCCCTTGGTTTTGTTTCCATAGTTACACAATTGTAGTTCCCCAATTATTTATACTTCCTTAGCAGCTTCTCTCTTCAATCTTCCTTCCTTATCCCCCAATCTCCTCAATTACAGTTATCTTCCTTATAGTTTTCAATATGTTATTTCAATATTTTCCCCCCTTTTTTGAGTAATCAATTATTTTCCTTTTATTGTTGCTAATATTTTTTGGTAATTTAAGATTCTGTTTATTTTCAATTATTTTTGGGTAATTTAGGATTAAGTTAG
>CAVNYN010212815.1:61663-118776 GCA_963692815.1 Nyctanthes arbor-tristis
CCCCCAATCTCCTCAATTACAGTTATCTTCCTTATAGTTTTCAATATGTTATTTCAATATTTTCCCCCCTTTTTTGAGTAATCAATTATTTTCCTTTTATTGTTGCTAATATTTTTTGGTAATTTAAGATTCTGTTTATTTTCAATTATTTTTGGGTAATTTAGGATTAAGTTAGTTATTTTCCTCGATTACAATTATGTTTAGAAATAGGCTATAAATTTGCTTAGGAATATTTGGGTATGGCTTGATTATTTTCTCGGAATTTGCTTGAAATATGTGGAATTTGTTCATAAATATATATAGGAAACCTTTGATATATATATATATATATATCTCAATTACAGTTATCTTCCTTATAGTTTTCAATATGTTATTTCAATATTTTCCCCCCTTTTTTGAGTAATCAATTATTTTCCTTTTATTGTTGCTAATATTTTTTGGTAATTTAAGATTCTGTTTATTTTCAATTATTTTTGGGTAATTTAGGATTAAGTTAGTTATTTTCCTCGATTACAATTATGTTTAGAAATAGGCTATAAATTTGCTTAGGAATATTTGGGTATGGCTTGATTATTTTCTCGGAATTTGCTTGAAATATGTGGAATTTGTTCATAAATATATATAGGAAACCTTTGATATATATATATATATATATCTCAATTACAGTTATCTTCCTTATAGTTTTCAATATGTTATTTCAATATTTTCCCCCCTTTTTTGAGTAATCAATTATTTTCCTTTTATTGTTGCTAATATTTTTTGGTAATTTAAGATTCTGTTTATTTTCAATTATTTTTGGGTAATTTAGGATTAAGTTAGTTATTTTCCTCAATTACAATTATGTTTAGAAATAGGCTATAAATTTGCTTAGGAATACTTGGGTATGGCTCGATTATTTTCTTAGAATTTGCTTGAAATATGTGGAATTTGTTCATAAATATATATAGGAAACCTTTGATATATATATATATATATATGGAATTTGGAATACATAGGAAAATTTTTCTTTTTGGTAGAATTTGGGATTCACCAGAGTTTAAATATAAATTTTGGTAGGAAGCTGGATTGATGTATGGGAACAAAACCAAAAGGGAGTGGACGTTCTTTGTTTGCTTGGTGCACAAATGGTATCGAATGTGTCAGAGGAACCTATATGAAGATGGTTTTCCAAGACAAAGGGAGTTTCTTTTTTGTCCCCTAGCTTTGAGGTGTTATTATTAAAGTATGAAATAACCAATTAGTTAACGGTTGTGCAACATTTTTAGTTTTAGCAATTCCATTTATTCCAATTTACGTGGTGATAATATATGTTTATATCCAGAGGATAGATGTATTCTTTATGTATATATAATTCAGATTTGGTTCTTTTCCATTTAGGCAACTATTGAATTATATATCACCAGACGTTTGATAAATTAATATTTTTAGAATGGATATTTTCATTGATTTTGTTAGTAGATAATCTTCCTTAAATTCTTTTCTTGATGCTTGAAATTACATGAAAGTATGTATTTTATTATGTGGACTGGATTTTCTTTTGAGTTTTATTATCGTGGGCTAGCTTTAACCATCCTATTACTTCAATTCATTATATGTGAAATTTTTTTTGGGCAACAATGTTCCTATGATCTAATAGATATCAATCGTTTTGTATTGTTAAATGTTAGACTATATTTTATATTCCTATTTATTCTTTGAACAAAGCTAATATACTGACTTGGAAGAGATTAAGGCACGCCGCGGAGAGAGCCTAACTCAATGTTTCTTCACCAGTGTCGTGGTATCGAACAGAGATTACTCGATCTATGCCCTTTTCTGTGGTTCGATTTCATTTTGATCTTGTGATTTGTTGTCATAATTGTTTTGTTGACATTGGTGGCTGGACTTTCTACTGATGACAACAATTCAGTTAGTGCATGGAGCATGTGAGAAGAATTGGTGGCTGGACTTTCTCTTGGCGAGTGGAACTCTTTCCATTCAACATTCTTCATTTTTGTTTTCTTTTCCTACACACTAATATTTCCCAATTGCTTGCATTGAATTCCAGCTTTAATAGTGAACTGGAGCTAATGATTTTTCTTCTAACATTGGAAATGAAGAGGCTTTGCATCGGCACGAGTTTTTGCAAGAAAATTTACAGCTTCAATTCCACCGGAGAGGTTTCAATATCCAATTGTGTCTAGCAATCTACTGAGTTGAGAAGTGACAAGCCTCAAATTTGATTGCATACTATATTATCTTTATTCATGATTTGTTAAGTTTGTATTCTGTTCTAATCAATATTTTGAATAATTTTAGTGGATGGAGTAATAGTCACCAAAATAGAACATTTTAGATAGGTAATAATGTCACACATGTATATTTTGTCACACATCTATTTCTTTGTACAATTAGAGTTATTCATTTTTACGTGAAGCTTTTAACGTGCGTAAATCTTACCACATAGACAAGTGGCCAAACATATGACAATATCTATATGGAGTAAATTGTCTTATAATCTACCATCGATAGATTTGAAATGCATTCATATTTTGCATTGACCAAATGCACTGCCAATTCTTGTGTCTAATACAAAAGATTATTAAAGAAGATAAATTATGACGATAATGCTAAATAAAGTTGAAATGTAAAATTAGTAATAATAAATAATAAATAAAATATATAATAAGTTTGTTTAATCATTATTACTCATTAATCATCCATAATTATTAATATCTTTGCCTAGACACCTCTGGGGCTGTAATGCATAATCTACCCGATACCCTCCTCACAAAACCAATTGCGGGCAAGGTAGACTATTGTAAACGGGCCACAAGTTCGTGGGTGAGCGGGTCAAATAATCATCTTTAGATTTGGGGTAGACTATTGCCTAATCATATGTTTGATATTAGATTAGAATATAAGAGACAATTTAGTTGTCCACATTTGTTTTTATATTCAAGAAAACTAATTTTATGAGAATATACGTGTTACCCCTCCCGATGACGTCTTCCGATCTACCTGGTTTTTGATTATAAATTAAAATTTTAAATATCATAGCTAAGTACATGTACTAGGGAAAAAAAAGACATTACATGCTTTAAAATTTACCATTGAATAAATTGTTATGAAGTCATATTCAGTCTTCTATATTGTTTTTTGCAACTCCCCGTGCACCGTATGGGTGCTATACTAGTAGCATTGAATGCAAAACTAAAGGACGGGTTAAACATTTATTTGGGTAAACAAAAAATCCAAAAGACTCAGCTAACATCATCAATTGCTATTTCCATTAACTCCCTTTGCAGATTCCGTTAACTAATTCAAATCCCTCCTCTCAGAATAAAGTTGATTCGCTTTGATAGAATCAAAACTTTAACCGATATCACCTAGAATATTTTTATCTTAAATCTTTTGATGATAAAGATAGCATATGAATCCTAGAATATTTTTATCTTAAATCTTTTGATGATAAAGATAGCATATGAATTTATATTTTTCAATTGAGCATTCAAACTGTCCAGATAGTTTTTAAGCACTTTAACGAACAACAATGAGCGATTTCATGAAATCAACTTTAAAGTGTAGAGAGGCAGTACCCTTATTCTATTTCTAATCAATTACAATTAAAAGTGAATATTTTTGTTACTAATTATTGCAATTACAATTTTTAGAATCTAACTTTTCATTGTAGAAAAGTTAAGCAACGTCTCTCAATTATTTTCAATGGAGAGGAGAAAGCTAAACTACAAAGGGTAAAAGCCATCTTTCGTGTTTGTATTAATGGTATCATCAATGAAAGAAAAAGGAGAATATGGGACTCACAATTACAAATAAATGACTATTAAAAATCATTTTTAGAAGTATGAATAGAAATATATAGACACATAAGTTGGCTATGAGCTCAAAAGCATAAATTTCATATGGGCCCATTCAAACATGGCTTACTAATACCATGTTGTACATCTAGCTGATAAATAAACTTGAAAACTTATATTATCATCCTTCTAAATTAAAATATAATTTTACAGAGTAATTGAAATAAATTCCAACAATGGTGATAACATGGCCGTTGAACCTGAGGAGGCAAGGATGAGATCTAATCTAATACGTGAGTTGGAAGGAGACCCAACGTGTTAAGTTGTCAACAATAGATAAGTTTGATTAGCTTTATAGCAATGCTAATGGAAAAGTTGCAAGACCTTATTCAATGTTGAAAAAGGAACCAAAGTTTCCTTCCAGATGCTCAATTGTAAACCAACCAAATTAAGGGCAATAAATAATTAATCAAATACAAAAGTGAAAAGAAAACCAGATTTGAACAAACTAAAGAGGTGGCATGTCACCTTATGTAACTTTCCATTGTAATGTACCCTCTTCTGTGAACGACTTGCATGTTCCTTTTTTGCTTGATCCCTTGCACTAATTTCTTATTTCTCTCATTCCTACTTTCAGTTCCAACATACCATAAAACATTTGTAAATCATTAATAATTAGCCGTTCATAAAACATTAATCGTCAATGTTAAGCAACTTTACTTACAAATCTAATGAGAGTAAAATTATGAATCATCATCATTGTTCATAAACCAACAACAGTAGCCAAAATCCCAAGAAATTAAGGTTGAAAGAATCTCACCCCAAGTAAAATTTATTTAAGCCATAAAAACTAAGAACATAAAAAAATACTCTAAAATAGTCGCGCTAGAACAGCCAAAAAATAAAAACTAAGAATAAATACTCACACTATCGTCAGTCAATAAAACTAGATTTAGATAAGCTCCCAGATCCATCTTGGCATTTCTTTATGGTGATGACTTCAATTGGGGAGATGGAGCCTGAAAAGGTGCCAAAAAGGTTCCAACGGGTCATGATTCAAGTCACTAAAAAGGTCAATAAAATTTGATTTCAAGGATCATTATCCTTACCAAACTTTGGTGCCTCTGATTCACCACAATTAGGAAGCAAACAGTCATCAACCTGGTCAAGAAGCATAGACAGAAGGGGGGGAAAAAGAATCCTTGGAGATCGGAAGAGCATCTTTGGTATTTGCAGGTAGTAAGCTGTTGAATCGACAAAAGGAATAAATGAATCAATAAGAAACTATAAATTATTAAACAGTATGCTACCACCAAAAAAATTCCAATAAGAAACCAAAAAAGAATCAATTATCTTATAGTCTCTTTTCTGGATTAAACCTTTAACAGCCTGTCTAGATGTATTAGCTTTTGTGCTTTCAGTTCTGCAACCCTCCCAATTTTGGCTAAACAATTTCAACAGCTCGAAATGCACCAATCTTGAACAAAAGGAAGAAACAAAAACCACCCGTCAAAAACATCAAGATATTTCGACTAAACAATTTCGACAGCCCAAAACCCATTGATCTTGAACGAAAGGAAGAAACAAAAACCTGACAAAGACATCAAGACATTTCGACTAAACAATTTTGACAGGCCAAAACCCATTGATCTTGAACAAAGGAAAGAAACAAAATCCCGTCAAAATATCAAGATCTTACCTTCATTATTAGATCCGTCAATGCATCTCGGCCAACACCGATGTAGTGATAATTGAACAATAATCGTCCAAGATGATCTCCATCATGACAGTGAATCAATTGAGATCAGGACAAACACAAATATGATGATAATTACGGAGGAAAATTTTTTATACATTTTTTAATCACTGCATATATCCAAAAGGTTTATCAAAGATTCAAACCACTTACCTTAATTCAAAAGAACCCTAATGCGACCAGAAAGACTGCAGTTGATGAAAATATAATATATTGGAAATCACGTATTTTCCAATTTGCAGCAAGGTAAGGATAAGAATAATTCACGATTAGTAAGGAAAGAAGAAGAAGAAGAAGAAGAAGAAGAAGAAGAAGAAGAAGAAATCATACATCCAGAGAAACAAAGCCCGACGGATTAAACCCATGCTTTCCCAGTTAACCCAGATGTTAGCCTCGCTAAACTTTACCAATTAATCCCTAAACAAATATGTCAAATTACAAAATTAGCCTTACTTGTGCAACCAAAAAAAGAGCGGGAAAATGGTGCCAGAGACTTAAGTCTCTCAATTATATATAGATTATATCGTTATTTCTCTAAATTCGACCTTAAGTTATTGTTGCTAATTGAAAAGAAGCAAAAATGACAATTGGAGGCAGTTGGAGAAGAGAGATTGAAAGGAAAAAGTGATTTGAGGAAGATTAGAGAAATAATTTGAAAAGATGAACATTTGAGAGGAAGTTTTTCCTAGGACTGGCCTATATTCTTTTTTGGGGCAAATGAGGAAGAAACACCTCCCTACGATCGATGACTAGTATATATCTCTTTGTCAAGGTGCAACTTGATCGTGAGGTCAAGTTAGGGATGCATAATGAGTTGGCTCGTAAAAAGCCTAAGCCGAGCCAGCTCGTGGCTCGTTTAAGACAAGCCCGAGCCCGAGACCGAGTCCACCCCAAATTCAGGGGCAAGCCAGAGCCGGGCCACTCTGTTTGGCTCGCTTGGCCAAACGGATCGGCCCGTTAAGGCCAGTGTCAAACTTAGGTAGGGGAAAAAATTTAAACTAAGGTAGGAAAAAAATTTTAAAAAAAATCCAAAGGAAAAGCCCGAGCCAAAGCTCGGGTCAAGCCAAATTTTCAAAGCCGAGCTGAGCCGGGCTTTGGCTCGGGCTTTTTAGGCTCTGTATCAAACAAGCCCAAGCCGAGCTCAAGCCTCGTTGACATGCCTAGGTCAAGTTGTAAATTTAATTTCAATTACCATAGACTTTAGATATCTTGACAAAATATGAGATACCATTAGGCATTTTGCTAGCTCATAGAGGATCAATTATTAATATAAACTAACGATGTTGGGTTAAAAAAAGATATTCTTTTACCAGTTTCATTCTTTTTACAAGTTTCAAGTTTCAACTAATCCATCCCTTTATTTTTTTTACTTGCTTTCAAATGTTAATACTTTCTAGTTGTCAATGAGTCTAAGATTTGAAGGAGAATATTCTCCAATCCAGGGAAAATGATGAAAATGAGATTTCTAGGAGTTTTATGGTGTTTTCCTTATGTTCTTTTATTTCTTTTGTTTGCTTCTTGTTGCTCTTGCTAAGTATTTGTTGCTTGTCTTGTAGCTTTGACCTTGTTTGTCCTTGTACTATTTCGTCATTTAAATAAAAGTTTTTTTATTCAAAAAAATTACAACTTTTTTTTTTGAAGAAAATAGATTAATTCTCATTAATGGAATCATCAGGGATTACATCCGCCTCCAAAACAAGATAAAGCCAACTTGGTGCATAATTAAAGGTGCAAGGACTAGTATAGTGTCTAGCTCGTCTAGCTAAATTGTGCGCTACCATATTTGCTCGTCTACTAATGTGGTGAACCTGAAAGGTTGAGACGCCCTTCAAAAGCTCCTTACAGTTATAAATGATGAGACCAAACTCCGTATTTTCTTCTTCTTTGGCAAGAGCGTCAACCACCCCTTTCGAGTCCATCTCGATGATGACATTAAAGTAGCCACTAGAAGACAGCCATTTCAATACTTCTCGAAGATCAATTCCTTCAGCTTCTTTAGCACGATATCTAGCTTCCGTTAGTTGCATTCGACATCACTTGAGATGCCCTTCTTCATCACGAAAAACCCAGCCAAACTTGACCTTTCCTTCTTCCGCGAAAATACCCACGTCAATGTTGCATTTCCACCAACCTAATGGAGGTTTCAACCAACGGTGAGCAAGTGACATCCCATGATCCCTATGTTCCAGTCTTTGTTGTTCTTCTTTCGAATCATGTAAGTAATTAATTCCATGAGCCATAATCATCATGCAAGAAGTCCTCTGACCCGTCCACAACTTGTTGTTCCGGTGTTTCCAAATTGACCATGCAATGGCACAAATAACTCCCAACTTTTCCATATCTTCGTCATGCAATAGATGAAAGAACCACTCTCCAAAATTGGCACTTCTCCCTTGCTGCCCATGCACCTTTACACGTTTCCAGCACTCCCGAGCTACTAGGCATTCGACTAAAAAATGTAAAACTAATTTGGATCCACTATCACAATGAACACACTCTTCTTGTATATGCATTCCTTTGTTAACTAGCCATTCTCGAGCGGGTAAACACTCTCTACAAGCTTACTACATTAAAAGTTTTAGCTTGGGAATATTAAGTCTCCAAAGTTTCCCTCACAAACCCGAAACCCTCCAATTAACACTTCCTTCTCTAGCTTTCATGGCTACTCGATAACCTAATTTGACCAAATAATCTCCATTGTTGCTAAAGTGCCATATGATTTTGTCCGATGGAAGTGAATTCGCAATAGGAATCAGGCTGATTTCTTTAGCATCTCTACATGTGAAAATAGCACTGATAAGTCCTATATCCCACTCTCTAGTTTCCTGCTTGATAAGGTCATAAACACGAAGATCATGCAGTTCCAGATCAGCCGTAGTCTCAAGCTTAAACCCATCATTCCCCGTTATCCAAGGATCAGTCCACACATTAATTAAAAATACATGTTGTATAAATTTTCATAGCCTACCTAGAATTGTTGGATAATGGGGAATTTTTAATTTTCTATGATTCTCTTCCGTCTTATCCATTTCTCTAACCTTGCGTCCTCTCTTATATTTTTTGGGTACTTAAAAAGCCTTTTCAGAATTTTAAATCAGTTTCATTTACATATCTTTAGTATATGAATAGCTGAGCACTTATGTTCTCATGTGACATATTTCTTATTTTATTTCACGAACACAAGCCTAAAAATCTAAACTTTAATGGCTAATTTACAAGTTTAATGGCTAATTTACACAACGGCCCCTAAGGTTTAAGTTCTTTATGGAAATGACCCATAACATTTCATTTTGGTGCTAATGGTCCCTAACCTTTACATTTATCTACGAGAAATGCCCTTCCATTAAATTTAAGCTAGATCCGTCAATTTGATTGTTAAAGTCAAAATCTTTTAATTAAAATACCTAAAATGTTGTCGATGTTATTTAAATAAATGCCTAAATCAAACGCAAAAAATAAAAATGAAATAAAAATAGATAAAATAAAAAATTTGCTTTCTTCCCATTCCATATGCCACCATCACTGTTAAAGTCCCTTTTTTTTTATAATTTCCAGTGGGGATGATTAGAAATAACTCAATACAATATGGGTGACGTCTCCCAAAGTTATGGATAAAATTTTTCAAATTTAAGGGAGATTTTTCTCTCCGATAAACTAAGGTCATGTTAATTTACTGCCATTTCTTTTAGCAAGGACAAATCAAAGACGGGAGAATTCCCTCAAATCTGAATTTCTTTTTTCCTTATATTTTTCATATTTGTTCCAAAACCACGGTAATTATGGCCCACAAATGGCTGTACCCAAAATGGAAGATGTTTTTAATGAAATTTTGCCATCTGTAACAGCAACTGGGGCATGAACAATTTTCAAAAAAATGAAATGGTGTGTTGTACCCCAAAATACAATTCAAAGCTAAGGATTGCCAAGTCAAGAATCAACGGGTTGACAAGTCAAAGTACACATGGGATTGAGGACTATAATAAGCCAAGATAATCATGACGGTTCATTTCCGCCATTTTGCCAAAAAAGTCCTTTAAATAATAAATAAGTACAAAATAAAAGGATTGAATGGCAATTACCCAAGACTTAATGGCTAAGGAAAGATTGTCAACCAAGTGGGGGCCATTTTGAGACACTCCCACATGAAACCCCATATCTCTCTCTCATTTTCAATGGTAAAAGGGGAAGAAATTCTCTCTCCCTCTCTCTCTCTCTCTCTCTCTCTCTCTCTCTCTCTCTTTCTCGGGGATCTTTTTCCCTCTTTAGATTTCTCTCTCCAATAACTCTCTGCAACTCTAAAAAAAGAGTAGAAAACTTAAACCTTTTGGCTCATCATCCTTCACCGTTCATGACCTCCATTTTTATGCACAAAAATAAAGGAGATAGAGGAAAAATACTATACAGATTTGGTCCACTCAAAAGCACTCTCAAAAGTTCTATACAAATCCAACTCAATTTCATTATATATCATCTTCTTTGTTTGTTAGCTCGAGTGGCAAATTTTGACGTCAACAAAATAGCGCCGTCTATGGGAATCGACATAAAAATCCTACTAATTTCTCAAAACTTCAAGGATAACTGATGCTGTGTCTGACAAAAATGGAGTTGATGCACATAATTAAGCTTTGACCACTTGGGTGAAAAGAAAATATTCAGCCATAAATGCAAACCCGTTGATCATTGTTCATAGTTCATTGCTATTACGTGCTTAAAGTGGGTCATCTAAGAAAGTTATTTTTGCTTATGGGATAAAAGAAAATCTACCTTCTAAATGTGCACAAGCTGCTGGAAAGTGGAAGAAAAAGAATGATTAATTGTGCTTTGCTTGAATCATTTCTTCTGGGCAAGAAATTAATGACTGTTGGTACTTCAAAAAAAGAGAGAGAAATTTTTCTCTGTTGACAGAAAACTAAATGGCCGAAAGTTGACGGAAATAAACTAGAACAAACAGCTTCAAGCTTCAATTACGAGCTTTGGTTCCAACCAAACTATACGGTCACAGTGAGGAAAGAATAAAAAAAAATTCTAGAAATGGTTCCAATTCTTAGAGGTCAGCCCCAACCTCACATGCAAAGAGAAAAGTTTTCAAGACCTAGGCTCTCAAAGTTGTAGAGGATGTCAATTGTATTTGATAGATGTTGTAAAAAATAGGATTCCTCAACGCTAAAATACAGGGACCTGAAGGCCAGATAATGAGGTCATTAGCTCTCGAGGTTAGCTTATGAGGACGAGGGCCTGAAAGCCAGCCAATGAGGTCATCAGCTCCTGAGGTCAAGGACTTGAAGGCCAGCTAATGGGGTCATCAGACCTTGAGGTTAGCTCCTTAAGTCGGGGACCTGAAGGTCAACTCCCAAGGTCAGCTCATAAAGTAAGGGACCTGAAGGTCAACTCCTGAGGTCGTCAGCTCTAGAGGTTGGGGACCTAATGGCCAGCTAATGAGATCAGCTCCAGAGGTTGAGAAAGCCATCCAACTCCTCTAGGACATTTACCAAACTCAACGCCTCTGTTGAGCACATCTTCAACGTCCTGTAGAGTGATCCAATTTTGCCCAAGGCAAAGTCCGTAAAGAAATCTTCAAAGGACACAGATCAATCCAAGTACTGCAAGTACCATAGGAGCATGGGTTACCACATAGACAAATACAGACATCTAAAGCGGGAGATCGAGAAGCTAATTGAACGGGGGTACTTGAGCGAACACATAGCAAATCGCCAAGGTCAAAGAGACAAGCTTGTTCCCATGCAAACCTCAATACCCAAGTCCCATAGAACCAACCTAAGGCCAAGATCTACGTACTCATCGGCGAAAAACCCAGCATGGAGGGTTCTATGAGATATAGGCGAGGTCTCGTGAGAGAAGCCTAGACTTGCTATCACTTGCTTACAGCACAACCTCTGTCACTCCAACCAGCTCTTTCTCCTTCAGCATTGAAGATGCCTATGGCATGTTGCACCCCCACAAAGAACGCTCTGGTCATCACTATGCCGGCTTCGGGAACTAAAATTCACAAAGCCTTGGTGGATAACGGAAGCACTGTAAACATCATCTACCAGAGGACCTTTCAACAGATAAACATAGACCTGGAAAATCTAAGGCCTTACGAAGCCAAGCTTCGAGGCTTCACTGGAGGTCAGCTTCTGAGGTCGTTAGCTCCTACGAATGACGACCTACAGACCAGCTTATAAGGTCGGGAACCTGAAAGTCAGCTCTCGAGGTCAGCTCTTTAGGTTGGGGACGTGAAGGTTAGCTACAGAGGACAGCTCCTTAGGTCGGGAACTTGAAGGGTAGCTCCCGAGGTCAGCTTCTAAGGTCGGGGACCTAAAAGTTAGCTCTAGAGGACAGCTCCTAAGGTCGAGGACCTGAAAGTTAGCTCTCAAGGTCAGCTCATAAGGTTACTCCTGAGGTCGAGGACCTGAAAGCTAGCTCTTGAGGTTAGCTCCTAAGGTCGAGGACCTCAAAGTTAGCTCTTGAGCTCAGCTCATAAGGTCACTCCTGAGGTCAAAGACTTGAAAGTTAGCTCTCGAGGTCAGCTCATAAGGTCACTCATAAGGTCGGGAACCTGAAAGTCAGCTCTCGAGGTCAGCCCCTTTAGTTGGAGATGTGAAGGTTAGCTCCCGAGGTCAGCTTCTAAGGTCAGGGACCTAAAAGTTAGCTCTGGAGGACAGCTTCTAAGGTCGAGGACCTGAAGGTTAACTCTCAAGATCAGCTTATAAGGTCGCTCCTGAGGTCGAGAACCTGAAAGTTAGCTCCCAAGGCTAGCTTATAAGGTCGCTCTTGAGGTAGAGGACCATGAAAGTTAGCTCCCGAGGACAGCTCCTGAGCTTGAAGACCTGAAAGTGAGCTCCCGAGGTCAGCTCATAAGGTCACTTCTAAGGTCGAGAACTTGAAAGTCAGCTCCTGAGGTCAGCTCGTATGGTGGAGGGCCTAAGGGTTAGCTCTTGAGGTCGGCATATAAGGGCTAGCATTCCAAATGCTCCAAGCGAGCTTGCACGCTCCAAGAGAACAAACGGCCCAGGCGAGCCGGCCTCCCAAGTGGGCCAGCGCTCCAGCTGATGTTCCAAGCAAGCTTACAAGCTCTAAGAGAACAAACGGCAAATATCACACGCGAGCTGGTGCCCCAAGCGGGCCAACGCTCCAGTTGACGTTCCAAGTAAGCTTATAAGCTCCAATCGAACAAATGGCACACGTGAGCCGGCGTTCCAAGTGGGCCAAGTGTTTCAGCCAACGTTCCAAGTGAGCCAACACACTCCAAACGAGTAAATGGCACACGTAAGCTAGCATTCCAGGCGGGCATACGTGAGCTAGCGTTCCAAATGGGCAAGCACTCTAGCTCACGCTCCCGGCAAACCAAACTTCTAAGCCCTATACAAAAAAGAGGCTGAGAAGCACTTTCATGGATAAACATCAGAGACAAGATCTCTTTAAGGTATGCCCTATCTTCTTATACGATGATCAAGATATTATTTTCATGTTTACCTACAACCGTCTAGCACGATGAGCTTCAGGTCTATTTAACATTAATCTCTAGCCCCTAGAGTTAGTGCACTGACGATCAATTTAAGCTGATCTCTAGCCCCCTCAGTGGCCCGCTGACGATCAATTTATGCTGATCCCCAGCCCCTGAGTGGCGTGCTGATGATCACTTTTGATTGATCTCCAGCCTCCGGAGTTGGTACGCTGATGATCAACTTTGGTTGATCTCCAGCCACCTGACGTGGCGCGCTAATGATCACTTTCAATTGATCTTTAGCTCCCTGAGTAGCTCGCTGACGATCAATTTATGCTGATCCCTAGCCCTCTGAGTGGCGCGCTGATGATCATTTTTTATTGATCTCTAGCCCCGAAGTTGGTGCGCTAGCGATCAATTTAGGCTGATCTCCAGCCGCGTGACGTGGCGTGCTAACAATCACTTTCAATTGATCTTTAGCCCCTTGAATGGTGAGTTGAATATCAATTTATACTGATCGCCAGCCCCCTTAGTGGCGCGTAGTTGATCACTTTTGATTGATCTCTTACCCCTGGAGTTGGTGTGCTGACGATCAATTTAGGATGATCTCTAGCCGCTTGATGTAGAGCGCTGACGGTCATTTTCCTTTGATTTCCAGCTGCCTTAGTTGGTGCGCAGACAGATCGATTTAGGCTGATCTCCAGCCCCCTGAGTGGTGCACTGACGATCATTTTTTATTGATCTCCAGCCCCCGGAGTTGGCGCGATGATGATCAATTTAGGCTGATCTCCAGCCGCCTGACATGGCTTACTGACGATCACTTTCAATTGATCTCTAGCCCCCTGAGTGGCCGTTGACGATCAATTTATGATGAACCCCAGTCCCTTGAGTGGCGCGCTGACGATCACTTTTAATTGATCTCCAGCCCCCGAAGTTAGTGCACTGACGATCAATTTTGGCTGATCTCCAGTCGCCTGATGCGGCACGCTGACGATCACTTTTAGTTGGTGCGCTGACAATCAATTTAAGATGATCTCCAGCCCCCTGAGTTGTACGCTGACGATCACTTTCGACTGATCTCCAGCCCCTGGAGTTGATGCGCTGATGATCAATTTAGGCCGATCTCTAGCCATCCGACATGGTACACCGACGATCACTTTCAATTGATCTCTAGCCCCCTGAATGGTATGCTGATGATCAATTTATACTGATCCCCAGCCCCCGGAGTTGGTCCGCTGATGATCAGTTTAGGCTAATCTCCCGTCGCCTAACGTGGCACACTGACGATCACTTTCAATTGATCTCTAGCCACCTGAGTGGTGCACTGACCATCAATTTATGCTGATCACCAGCCCCCTGAGTGGCACCCTTACGATCACTTTTGATTGATCTCTAGCCCCTGGAGTGGGTGCGTTGACAATCAATTTAGGCTGATCTCTAGCCATCTGACGTAGCGCGCTGACGATCACTTTCCTTTGATTTCCAGCCGCCTTAGTTGGTGTGCTGACAGTCAATTTATGCTGATCCCCAGCCCCCAGAGTTGGTGCACTGATGATCAATTTAGGCTGATCTCCAGCTGCCTGATATGGCGCGCTGACAATCACTTTCAATTGATCTCTAGCCCCCTGAGTGGTGCGCTGATGATCACTTTTGATTGATCTCCAGCCCTGGAGTTGGTGCGCTGACGATCAATTTAGGCAGGTCTCCAGCCGCCTGACGTGGCGAGCTGGCAATCACTTTCCTTTGATTTATAGCCGGCTTAGTAGGTGAGCAAACCATCAATTTAGGCTGATCTCCAGCCCCCTGAGTGGCACGTTGACGATAACTTTTGATTGATCTCCAGCCCCTGGAGCTAGTGTGCTGATGATCAATTTAGGTTGATCTCCAGCCCCTTGAGTGGCACATCGACGATCACTTTCGATTGATCTCCAGCCCCCAGAGTTGGTGTGCTGACGATCAATTTAGGCTGATCTCTAGCCATCTAACATGGCGCACTGATGATCACTTTCAATTGATCTCCAGCCTCTAGAGTTGGTGCGCTGACGATCAATTTAGATTGATCTCTAGACGCCCGACGTGGCGCATTGATGATCATTTTCCTTTGATTTCTATCCGCCTTAGTTGGTGCGCTGACAATCAATTTAGGCTGATCTCCAGTCCCCTGAATGGCACGCTGATGATCACTTTCAGTTGATCTCCCACCTCCAGAGTTGGTGTGTTGATGATCAATTTAGGCTGATCTCTAGCCCCTTGAGTGGCGCGCTGATCTTTGGCCCCCTGGAGTTGGTGCACTGACGATCAATTTAGGCTGATCTCTAGCCACCTGATGCGGCGCGCTGACGATCATTTTCCAGTGATCAATAGTCACTTAATTTGATGAGCTTACGATCACCCTGTGCTAACCAATTGCTATCTAACACAATGGCCTTAAGATCTGGTCTTAAAGGTCAAGTCATATTGTTGCAGGTGAAGTGACATAAAGGCTGACATCGAGACGTGGACCCGAACACTAGGTCACTAAGCTACTGGCCTAGGACTTAAATGTCACATCAACCCCCTTACAGGCCTAAATGTCAATCATTGGTCTACAAGCTTGATGACTTTGACGACTTTTAGGGTTAGCACATCTAGCTTAAGACTAGATAACCCGAAGTTTAATTTCCACCTCTACAAGTTACATGGCTCATCAACCGAACGAATTAAAGGTCAAGATGATAAGTAGTAGGTCTAAAGGCTACGACCTGATAGTCAAGTCAACTCATTGCTGATTTGGAAACCTAAAGGTAATGCCACCCAAGGGAAGGTCAGCTAAACTAGTCAAAGGGCTATTGGTGAAACCAATTGATGACCTAAACTCGAGATGTCCGACTTGCGACCTCATCATTTTATATAGCTAAAGGAGCTACGTGAATAAAGCATTCTTCACTCTAAAGAATCCGTGAAAGCGTACGCACCTAACCATATGAGGCCGGGTATACAGAATGGAGCTCGACTTCTAAGGGTCGTGCCAGTTGCTCTAACCTTTATCAAGCTTGATGAACTTAACAGAGATAAAAGAGGTCGGTCTCTCGTTGCGTGATTCAGTTCACCAGTAGGTTTTGAAATGCAAGGTCTAAACCCAATGTACCCTCGACTCTAGACCTGGAGGGCATTTTTTGTACCCCAAAATACGGGTCAAAGCTAACAATAGTCAAGTCAAGAATCAACGGATTGACAAGTACACGTGGGATTGAAGACTAGAATGAGCCAATATAATCATGACGGTCCATTTCCGCCATTTTGCCAAAGAAGTCCTTTAAATAATAAACAAGTACAAAATAAAAGGATTATATGACAATTACCCAAGACTTAATGGTTAAGGAAAGATCGTCAACCAACTGGGGGCCACTTTGAGACACTCCCACGTGAACCTCCATATCTCTCTCTCATTTTCAATGATAAAAAGAGAAGAAGCTCTCTCTCTCTAGGGGGATCTTTTTCTCTCTATAGATCTTTCTCTTCAATAACGCTCTGTAACTCTCAAAAAAGAGTAGAAAACTTAAACATTTTGGCTAATCATCCTTCACCCTCCATGACCCACAAAAATAACGGAGATAGAGGAAAAACGTTCTATTTGAGGTGGAGATGATGATACGCCCCATACAGGTTTGATCCACTCAAACGCACTCTCAAAAGTTCTATACAAATCCAACTCGATTTCATTATTTATCATCTTCTTTGTTTATTGGCTCGAATGACAAATTTTGACGTCAACAACAGTTATGGAAAGAAGATGAAAGTTTCAGAATTGGTGGCGGAGTGGCAGGATGGAAAGAAATGAGTTGGGAAGAAGGCAATTTTTTTTATATCATCTATATCTTTTGTTTTAAATTTAATTCTTTTGATTTTGTTTTTAAATTTAAAAAATAATAAGAATATTTTTGATATTTCAATTAAAAATTTTGAATTAGCTATCAAACTAATGGACTTGGTTTGAATTTGCCAGTAAGGGCCATTTTCATATTTAAACATAAAAGTTAGGGTTGTCTAGAGCTGAAATTTAAGATTGGGGGCCATCTCTACAGCAACCTCAAACTTTAGGGGTCATTTGCGTAAATTAACCAAACTTCAATTAACTCTCTTTTTTTTTTTGGGAGGGGGGCGGGGGGGGGGAGGGAAAATATCCTTTTTATTAACTCAAATCAAATCATGCCCCATAGAAACACAAATAAAAGAGGGGCTACAATCAATCCAATTACACGATAAGTTCAAGACTAGTAATCGTGTAGTAAAGGTATGGGCAACTCTATGCACATCATGGCGGATAAATTTGCAAGAACCACAATCCATGGTACTTAAAAACGATCGAATTTCCCAATGAAGATGAAAAACAGATGGAAGTATGAGGCTTTGAGTAAATTCATGTAGCGACGAGAAAGTCCGTCTCGACTTCCTTAACCATAAAATGATGTTCCTTTGCAAACTTCAGACCTTCCAATATCGCAATAGTCTCGGCAAGTTCAACTAAAGGCTTGCCTTTGGGCTCATGCAACCCATACATCTCCCAATATCATCTCGAATAATTGCACCCACAGCAAAACAAGTGTCCCCTTCATGGACAGCTGCATCAACATTAGCTTCAGCGTGCCAACCATGGGTTTTTGCCACTGTTACTCCCCAGCCTTTCCCATTAACTCTCGAATTTTGATTTGACGTCTTTGATTTGTTTTAATTCCACATCTTTTACATCTATGGCTAATCAAGTTCGAGCATTTCTTTTCTGTTTCTAAATCTGATCTAATTACTATTTTTTTAGTTAATTGCGATGATATGATCAAGCGATATAATAAAATTAATTTCATTAATCAAATGGTAGAGCATGAAAATGGATGTGATTCACCATTCAATTTAATAACTAATATAAGTTAAAATATACCTGTGTGTATATATATATATATATACACACACATTTAGAACCTAATCTAATCCATTCCCAAGCAATTCTGTTTGGTTTTAAGGAAAAAAATCTAACCTATTTGAATCCGATCTAGTAGTTTCAAATCCAATGTCTCGTTCAAATTTACAGTTTTAAGGTCTTTCGCTCAACTCTAATTCAAATTATTGACATTGGAAAAATTAATGAGGGTGATGAAAAATTAAGTTGTGTTGTTAAAGAAAATGTAGACATGAATTGAAGGTCCTTGTGGAAAGTACACAAATAATTTCTACGTATGAGAGTCTCTATTTAGTACTGCTGAAACTAACAAAATCCTTCAAAGTTTATCATTGAGATAATTTTCTTGTTGGTAAAAAAAATATGATGCATTCCCAATGTCGATTCAAATAATATTAGTTTATTGTAGTTAAGCAAAATTGGAAATTTTAGCTTTGAAATTCTATTACTTGTATGTTTGAATTTCTGACTTGTGGGCATTTTCGATATCAATCATTAGCATTTGTGAATGAGTTTCTAAATCATTTATTCAATAGAATTTTGTTGCTCCATTTTAATTAATATTATATAATTGATGCAAAAAACCAAGCAAATCAGTGATAATTTCACCTACCTGATTTATAGTTTTGTAAATAAATAATAAGAACAACAACAAGAACAAGGACAACAAAAACTAGGCTATGGTTCTTTTACGATGAATGCTACTACATCTATAGAAATACCATGTTTATTACTTTGGTTGAGCACATGAACAATTTTTTTCTATAACAGAATTTAGGTTTTCATAAGGAAATTAATTCAATTTTAGATTACCAGATTTGAGTTTTGCATAGTGTTATGGAGGATTCGTTGTGATCTAATTAAAAGGAAGTCCTAATAGCTGAATCTTGTACTTTTTGTGGTTTTCTTTTCCTCGGTTGCAATGGCATCAAAATAAATAAATAAATAAGTTTACACACATGACAATAACATATGTCACTGAACATGGATTTTTGAAATTCATCAAAAGTGAGATTTCAGGTTTTACTTTGTTCGTAGTTGGGCTAGACAAACGGTTAGATAGAAAAATCGAATCTCAAGCATAATAAAGTAGTAATGTGATTATGACTATTGACTTATCTTTTTGTGCGGGATTTTTTTAAAAATATATATGGTAACCTTTGGAAAAGGAAGATACTAGTCCTTGCACATGCAATGTTTTAGAAAGCATGCTTGCTTCTCCCTAAAGTCTCCCTCAAGCTTGAGCTTTGTAAGTCTCACTATTAAAACCATACTTTAAGCTTTTTGTTAGCTTTTTGTTACTTGCTAAATTCGCTTAAAAAACTAGAAATTTCGCCTAGATATTTCATAACGCGTTCTAATTTTGAACTGTCACTACTTATAGCAAATTCATTATATATCCAAGCTTTTGTCCAATATTTGGCAATCTTAGGAGTAGCTAATTTATTGCTGGCCACTAATATCTATTTGTTTGATCGGAAAAGTGACGTATACATAACAACATGCAATCTAGTTGTTAGAAAATTTCTATACTCAATCAATAGAATTGTTCTAGGGTTGGGAAGATGCATAGTATGTTATCAACGCACTTCTGGGCCAATTTATGTATTCTGCTTTAGAACTAACTTTCAGAATCTTAAGTATTAGAGCATCTACATATAGGCAATGTTAATTATCATTTGGGTGAAATATAGTGGCTAATGATTATGTATCTATTTACAGCCTGCAAGAGAAAGAATTAGAAAAAAAAAAAAGAAAGAAAGAAAAAGAGAATATAAATAGATGATGTCTACTGCTCCTTTTACATGGGCTACTTATTTCACCTGTGTGTTGCATGAGATGCTTTTACCAGATAAAATAAATAGCTGAAGAGTAGAAACTATGATTGTGTAAAAATTATTAAATATGTATTACGTAACGTTTTACATGTGTGTCAGTAATACAAATTTATCTTGTACCATAATTTATTTCACACATTTAAGAATGTTTAACGTGGTATAGTAAAATCAAGATAACGATAAAATTGAAGAAACTCTATAGCTTGTACATTAGAGATTCTAATAACAATAGTGTCCCCTACATAATCTATATTCAAATAATGTCTATGCATGTAAAAATGATATACAAATGTATTAAAAAATAATCCAACATGGTCATTTGGACAAGTCAGCTTAGAATTCACCCACTTTAGTATTGCAAGTTACAAAAGGCACAAGAGAGTGGACAACAATTATCAATACAGATGCTAGTACTTTTGAAAACAAGGGGAATCCTCAAGAAAACCTATATTCAGTGAGTGAAATTGAATTAATTAGATAGAATATTAAATAAAAGAATTATAGACTTGACATATACATACCTAATGGTTAAAGGGAACATATCATTATGAATTATTGAATATCTCTTTGTAAACAACATTCAATGTAGACCTGCTAGGCTCACCATTGTCATCACAGATCGGATAAACTTCAACCCATTACGACTCATGACCATGGAAACCGCTACATACAACTGCCCATGGGTGAATACAGACCTTCGTAACAAGATACCAACGTTCTCAAGGGATTGACCTTAACTCTTATTAATAGTCATTACATAACAGACTATCAACGAGAACTGTCTTCTGTGAGAGGTGAATGGAAGTCTAATATCTAATGGAGTGAGGGTTAATTTGAGAATAAAAAACTTTTGTACAACATTCAGCCCTGGCAACATCTGGGCCTCAATAATATGATCCCCAAGTCTTGTCACCAAAAGGCTTGTACCATTGCACAATCCAGATGAGTGATCAATATTTCGCATAAGTATCACGTGTACACTAACATTTAACTTGAGCTCACGGGTAGGAACTCCAGATTAGTGATTTTGCGAAGCAAATCACTATCATATTCAGAAGAAGAGGCTGAATCAGAGCTTAAATAGGTCTTCAACTTAGAAGGGCTCTGCCTCACCATGTAATCATTAACCCCATCGATCCCATCAATGGTAGGTGTAAGAATGGCACATGAATTAAGATAAGAAGCTGAACTGCCTTCTATCAGGAAATCAGGGTATGCACCCTTAACAATTGATTCGACAAGATCACCTAGGACAGGCACCGATAAATCGTTAGGTATATCAATGTTTGACTCCCTGTTATCACTGTCTCCTAAAACCCTATCACCATGTTATAATATCCAATTTGATACACTTTTCAACACCACTGAATATGGATAATCTTCCTAGTTTCTAAGTCTCATATTCTTTGTTAATCTCAAAAACTTACAATGCTCCTACAAGAATGAAGAATTAAAAGGTGCATGGACAATATCTTGCCTAGTGCCTTTAGGAAGGATAGGCAATATCTGCCTGAAATTTCCACCAAACACAATGGTCTTGCCACCAAAAGGTTTACCAACATCAGAATTTTCAGAAAATTGAAGGACATTTTTCATAGCCTTGTCTACAACTTTAAAACTGTACATGTTCATCATGGGTGCCTCATCCCAAATAATTAATTTAGTCATCTCAATAAGCATGGCTAGAGTTCATCATAGGTCTCTCATCCCAAATAATTGATTTAATCATCTCAATAAGCCTGACTAGAGCACTTCCCTGCTTTATGTTGCAAGTAGAGTCTTCAGTTGCAGTAAGTGGTATAGCAAATCTTGAATGCGCAGTTCTCCTACTAGGGAGAAGTAGAGAAGCTATACCATTTGATGATACGTTCAACACTATATCTCCACGGGATCTCATAGCTACTGACAAAGATCTCCACAAAAACATTTTCCCCGTTCCACCATGTCCATATATATAAAAAAAACCCCGCTATTAGCATCAACAACACTTATCACAGTGTCATATACAAATGTCATATACAAAACACTATTCATCCATTAAGTCAGACAATAACCTAGAGTATGCCTCGGCCAAAGTAATTTTATCGTACCTCAACTCCTTCTGAATTAAACAATCATCAGTAGAAGAGAAGTCTGAAACACTAGGGAAAGGCATACCTCCATAATCACAGACTCTTACCCCTCTGTTGCAATAGCTTCTCAATTTCTACCAAACAATAATTTTTGATTTCATCATCTTTCATCAATAGCTCTATGAAACAATAAATGGGTTTATAATCAATTTAGAGGAGCCAAACAATTATAATTCAGTTAACATATATATGAATACTAAAAACCAGATCGCCATTAGTATTTATAAAAGTTTAGATATTAGAACTAATTACCTTAGTCATTCAGATTCTTTCTCATGGTGTAAGGTATATCGTCTAATAAATACTGCCAATACTGCTCCCAAACCAAGTCAAGCTTTGTCAGAGAGTTTGACAATAATAGAGTAACAAATAGATTCCGATTAGAGTGTACAAATCTGTAATTACTTGCCTCAGTAATGCCATCGACATACTCCCTATCATCATCAAGCAACCCATGTGCATAGCATGCATCTCCTAACGTGGCATGCAAGATCTCCATTAACTGTCTTCGGGTCATCATAACTGGTAGGACCACGAATAACATTTAGTAGCATTCTCAAGTAGTATTTTTCTCCTGCTCTAGGGCCCATAAAATAAATATGTCCAAATGTGAATCCTTTCTGCTTCAAAACCCACTCTTTTGTTGTCTTCTAGATCCATGTATGAAATTATTGGGGAATTCAATATAAGTTAACTTCCTTGCTTGGTGTTGAATCCCTTAGTTGTAAATATATTTTTCCTTTTTATAGACTATAATTGATATGAGGAGATTATTGGTGATTCTAGGAGATTTTTTTCCTTTTTCATTCATACATTGTAATTATATATATGTACATGATTCTAATCATTGAAATAGAATATAGAAAATTATTCTTCCAAAAATTGTGTTAGAAATGCCACATCGTATCAGAGCATGGCATAAAAATTAGAAAAAATTTCAGTTAGGGTTACAAATTTTCCCAAACTGAAAACCCTAGCTTTTGAAAAGTTGGGGAACTTCAACAAAAGTCCTAATTTCTTTCTGGTCTAATTTAATCCAGTAGTGGACTTGAGTTAACAGGTGAAAACTCGACTTCAGGCATACTCTAAAAGAAGCCCAGTCCCAACTAGTTTTCAAGCGACCTGCAGTGTACATTTCTGTTTTAAAAAAAAGCTGCTCGAGTTCTGATGTCTATTTTAATTTAGAAGATTTGATGTGAAGAAAGCTTCTGCAAGTGGTGCTCCTATTTGTAGGTTTCTGCACCTACAAAATAGTCCCTCAAATTTCAAAAAGGTTGCATCAATCCTTTAATTTTTCAGAGTGTTCAAATCTATCCTCCTTGATCTTCTAGTAAGTAGTAACCAGTTTCTGAACTTTCAGTAAGTGAGATTCGATCTCTGTATACTCTAAAATGTTCAATTCAATCCGATTTCATTTTTATCAGCATTGAACATATTCCTAAACACGTTTCAATTGCTTCATAATAAGTTTCGTCAAAGTATTAGCGTAATTTCTTGTGCATTTGCTCACTCAACTTGCTGAAAAGCTAGTAGTTTGCCAAGTTCTTCTTAGGTCATTGATTCTTGAGCAACGATCACATGACTGGCCATTCCAAGTTGTTTACTTTGTATACTTCATGTTCAGGCAAACAAAAAAGTCAAAGTTGTATATGGTTCATTATCCTTTGTTCCTGGAAAAAGATGCATTCCTATATCTAGCTCTCTTTCTCTCAACTCTACCTTGCATGTTCCGCAACTGTCGTGTAACCTTCTTTCTATCAATAAAATTACCAAAAACCTAAATTGTGTTGCTAGGTTTTTCCCGATTATTGTGAATTTCAAGACTTGCCCTTATGCACACTTGACTTCTGTACCAACTCTAAAACAAGAAATTGAGCTTTGGCATCAAAGGTTAGGTCATCCCCGCTTCCCATACTTGAAAACCTTGTTTCCTACTCTCTTTAAAGGAACTGACATCGATAATCTATCATGCGAAGCATGTGAATTAGCTAAACATCATCGCACCCTTTTTTCCACACAAATATATAAAGAATCACAGCTTTCTCATTAGTTCATAGTGATATTTGGGATTCATCGCGTGTCAATAATATTACTAGAGCTAGATGGTTCATTACATTCATTAATGATCATACTCGTGTGCGTTGGGTGCCTAAAGAAAAATCACAAGTAGCAAAAACATTCCAAATGTTTCATCAAATGATCATGACCCAATTCAATACCAAAATTCAAGTTCTTTAGACGGATAATGGGAGAGAGTATTTCTCTCAAATCCTTGGTTAATATCTTACAAACCATGGGATCATTCACCATAGTTCATGTGTTGATACACCTCAACAAAATGGGATAGCTGAGAGGAAAAATAGACATCTTCTTGAAGTAACTACAGCTTTAATGATCCATATGTCTGTTCTTGAACAATTTTTCGGGGAAACTGTCTTTACTACTACCTATCGTATCAATAGAATGCCATCGAGGGTCTTAAAATTCAAAAAACCTATTGACACCCTCAAAACACAATATTCATCCTCACATATCTTTTCAGCTCTTTCACTTGAAGTGTTTGGGTGTGTAGCTTATGTTCATGTACACAACCATAATCAAGGTAAACTAGACCCTAAGGCCCTTTGTTGTGTTTCTTAGGATATTCACCTATTCAAAAAGGGTATAAGTATTATCATCGCCCAACAAGAAAATCCATTGTGTTACTTGATGTCACCTTCTATGAAATGACTTCTTTCTTCACCAAAACCTCTCTTCAGGGGGAGAATTGTAATGTTGAAGATTTGTTTTGGAATTCTCTAGCTCATAGTACATCTCTACATTGCCAACCCCAACTCTAGAAGTTTCAATCCCTATTCCAGAATATTTATGTCCTTCGTCTTCTCCTACAAGTTCATCTCCAGTCCTTGAAATCCCAACAATACCAACTGAGTGTATCCGAGAAAAAGATCAAGAATGAATGGTTTATTTAAGAGATGAACAAGACATATCCTCCTCAACAAAACCAATCACTAGAACCAAGCACGGGATCCCTAAAAAACACAGGTAATCCTTCTGTTTCAGTTACACCTATGAATCTTGATCTTGATATCCCTATTGCTCTTAGAAAAGGTACTAGATCCTGTACATTGCACCCCATTTCCAAATTTGTGTCTTATAATAATTTAATTCATTCATATCTAAGATGGATGGTATAGAAATTCCGAAAAATGTACAGGAGGCATTGGCCATACCTGAATGGAAAAATGTAGTAGTTGAGGAAATGAGAGCTTTGGAAAGAAATGGAACCTTGGAATTGATAGAGTTACCAAAAGGGAAAAGACCAGTGAGTTTTAAATGAGTGTTCATAGTAAAGTACAAAGCAGACGAGATTGTAGAACGATATAAGGCTCAGTTGGTAGCCAAAGATTTTACACAAACCTATGGCATTGACTATGCAAGACATTTACCCTTTTGGCAAAACTGAATACAGTTTGGGTTCTCCTATCCCTAGTAGCCAATTTAGACTGGCCATTTCAGTAGCTTGACATTAAAAATGCTTTTTCGAAATAGGGATTTAGAAAAAGAGGTGTACATGGAAATGCCACCAAGGTTTGATAAAAAGGATAAAAGGGTCTGTAAGTTGAGGAAATCGCTTTATGGCCTTAAGCAATCTCCAAAAGCATGGTTCGATAGATTCACCAGAGTGAGTAAAAGCTAGGGCTATCAACAAGGACAGTCTGACCGTACCTTGTTCTTTAAGTTAGCAAGAGATGGAGCTGGAAGTATTCTATTTGTTTACATAGATGATATAATCCTGATAATCAGGCAGAGTTGGAAAGATTAAAATTTGTCTGGGCATAAGAATTTGAAATAAAAAACTTGGGGAAAATGAGATATTTTTTGGGAATGGAGGTTACCAGGTCAGAGAAAGAAATCAGCGTATCTCGCAGAAATTATGTCTTAGATCTTTTAATAGAAACTGACATGCTTGGTTGCAAACTAAGTGACACCCCAGTTGATATTAGTAGAAGAACAGAAAATTCTAGAAAGCCAGTAGATAGAGACAAGTATCAAAGACTTGTTGAAAAACATATCTACTTATCACACACCAGACCAGACATCGCGTTTGCTATCAATGAGTCAACACATACACTCATCTAAAGAGATTCATCTTGAAACAGTATATAAGATTCTTAGATACGTCAAAGGATCTCTTGGGAAAGGGCCGTTTAAAAAAAAAAACAGAAGCAGAGAAGTAGAAATGTTCACAGTTGCAAATTGGGCCAGTGCAATTGAGGATAGACAATCCACTATCGAATATTGTACATTTGTATGGGGCAATTTGGTGACAAGAAGTAAAAACCAAAATGTAGTTGCACGTATCAGTGCTGAGGATGAATTTATAGCAGTTGAACAAGGAATGTGTGAAGCATTGTGTGTCAAGAAACTTTTGGAAGAATTGAAAGTCATGGTAAATTGCCAATTAAGATGTATTGTGACAACAAGGCAACAATTAATATTTCTCTGAATCCCCTGCAACATGATCGGACAAAACACGTAGGGGTGGATAGGCACTTCATTAAAGAAAAAGTAGAGAGCTGAATTATTTGCATGGTTTATGTCCCTACCAAGGAGCATGTAGCTGATATCTTTACAAAGGACTCTTGCGACAAGCATTTGATGATGTTATGTGCAAGTTGGACATGATTAACATCTATGATCCAACTGAAGGTGAGTGTTGAATCCCTTAGTTTGTTTGTAAATATATTTTTCCCTTTTATAGACTATAATTGATATTAGGAGATTATTGGTGATTCTAGGAGATTTTTTCCCTTTTCATTCATACATTGTAATTATATATATACATGATTCTAGTCATTGAAATAGAAGAAAGAAAATTATTCTCCCAATACTTGTGTTAGAAATGCCACACTTGGGGATACTTTTCATTTTCTTTCGTTCACGCTAAAAATTTTGTTGGGTGAATTGTAGGCTGATTGACCACTGCGTTGATTGTTTGCCTTGAGGAATAGAAAACATTATGCTCCCCTAGAAAATGAAAGATTAGCCGCTCAACAGCTATATCCCTATAGTGAATATGAAATCCAGAAATTCTCCAAGCAGCCTCACATGTTGAGACGTAGAGACAATCATAATACATCATAATCTTATTGACCTTTTGATCTGAAGAGACATCTGTGATCTCAAAGAATGCTACTGTGATTCGGTCAATGCCTTTGTTATGTACTTGAATAGGTGTTTAATTGACCAACTCTGATTACACCGCTCAACATTAATGTGCGCCCCATATTTAAGCAACAGAGTATGATTGTATGGAATAACATAATTGTTGTCAAGAGCAACACCATTTTTAGCAACTACCCTATCATTGTCTTTCCTTTTGTAGATTGGGAAACCACTTTGATCGATAGTGGTACACGGTACAAACTTCTTTCGAAAGTGCTTAATACAACGACTTTTAACTATGCATGCAAGGAGAGTCTTTGTTCAACGATCCACATGGCCCATGAATCATTAACTCTTTCACAGCATTATAGTATTCAGGCTTAGAAGATCTCATCTAGAATCTCTGCCGATATTATCTTATCAATGTCTAAAGCTAATATGGGCCTATCTTTCTGAGCCACCCACAAGACTATATACGCTTGCGGCAAACCACTTTTCTAAAACTCTACGGTGCAAACAACTACATTTTTTAAAAGAAAAAAAGCACAGATCTAGTAAACATATAATAATTAAAAAAAATGCTAGCGTGACTTGACAAATAAAACATTGAATATATTAGGTTATGAGTTAAATATAAATGAATAGTAAAAATTTCTTGCTTTGTCTTCACCAAACAACTTGTTCTGCTTCAAGTCTTTGATGAGCTGATCCAACTTAATTTTGAATATTCTACAAATGATGTCTGGCCGATCATCTGGATCAGGCAACTTAGGATTACACGTAAATGTGACGAACAACTGAGGATATCTAGTCTATCTAAAAATAGCCATTGCATCTTGATAATTTTGAAGCATGTCGCGGGCACTCCCAGTAAACGAATTGGGCAATACGATGAGTTGTCCTAGCTTAGCTGAATTTCTCACCATGGCCAACTGCATCAGCTAAGCCACTATACAATTCACTTCTCGACTTTTTATGATGATATCTAATAAATGCCAAATGCAATGATTTGATTATCGTATAGCCGTCAACCATAAACTGCTGAGCCGTCAACCATAAACTGCTGAAATAACCTTCTCAATCTCAGGATATATGGAGACTCTTTCTTCATCTCTTGCAACCTAACTGAAAAGAATTCTTCAATGGTAACTTTCTTTGTCCCTCTAGATAATGTTTGAGCCACTCGTGTGAGATGCGCGTCCTTTCTAAAGCCATCATACCCAAATGGGAATAACAATGGATATTGCAAGCTGAGAAAAGATGGATTCAACTCAGACACAAACTAAAAATCCCCATACTTTGTTTGAACAATGACATCTCTCTCTTTTATTCACGCTGAAGTCCCTTTCAATAAGTGCCGCTACTTTTTGAAAATAGAAGTGTAATAAGTTCATCCCTCATAATTCCTCTTTCCAATGAGCTTCAATTTCATAGTAGGGCCACTCTAAATGATTGAGCATGTATATTATAGGTGTCAAGCATCTCCTTAAGATTAGAAACCAACGTATCATGCAATGAGATCCTGCCAGTAGACTTGGTACATCACACGATAAAGGCACACTTAGATTTTAAATATAACATGTGATGAAACTTATAAGAAGGGCTCAAGGCTGAGGGAAAAGTACACAAATAGTGTTGTATATACCTCACCTGACATATGCAATTCTGTTTGCTATCTCTTCATCGAGATCTGATAAGTACATTTATAAGAATTTAGGCTGCTTCTTATCGAGAGGCAGTAGCCTGCCAATCCTATGGTAATTTTTCCCACTCAAGCTAAATATAGGTGCTGTTCTACTGGTGTTTATCTCCTTAACTATCTTTCCACCAATTGAATTGAATGCAAACATTGAATTATACGACCGAATATTTCAAGAAAGTGTAGCGACTAGAAAATTTTTCTATTTAAAAATTTTATTTTAATACACAACTCACTATGATGTGCCCAAAATAAGCTTGAATAGTCAAACTTTGCTATCGTGCTCGCCTTCATAACTATAATTTTTTTTTAAACTTTAAAAGTATTGTAACGAGATAATTTTAAGAACTAATGACCGAAACTTATACTAACAAATTCCAATTTAGGTAATTTAGAATTAATCCGATTACTTCATAATAACAATAATAATTTAAATTAATTGAGACCCAAATATTATTACCATTTACATGATTTAATTAAATTAAGCCAAATAATTGACACTCACATGAATTAATCTAAAATGCATGTTACCATAACCTAAAACTGTAACCCAAAAACTTTACTGGAGACCTATTATTATTCATTTTAGTCCAAATAACCGAACCCATAATCAGTCATTTATAGCCCAAATCAAGCCCAAAGAATTCAAAATATTTACTGCAATTAGGAAAACTCCATTCAACCCTCTCCAAGAATGTAACCCTATACCACAAATGAAACCAATAAATGGCACCACTACCCAATTTTCCTTCTTCAACCCACACATTCAGCAGCCCAAGTGCTCTCTCTCTCCCCTCATCTCCCCTCTCTATCTCTCCAACGTCTTTCTTCTTGTTGCTCTATGTGATTTTCATAAGCAACACAAAAGTGGAACACACAAAAGTAGAACATGAATTTAGAGTTTTCTGTCATACTTTCTTTAGCAAGAACAACACACATGCAGCGCTCAAATACAAAGAGATTAGTTGAAATAAACACCATCTCCACCATGGTCACTGCCAGTGTGCCCTACTGGGTTTCCTCAAAACTCAACCTCAAGCGACAAATCATACACCTTTAGCTCCGCCTCTCAACATAGAATATGAATATACAAATATTTTAGCCAGAAACCTCTCTCCTTCACCGGAAAATCAAGATTTTGAAAACCCACCTTTGCTGCAAACATTCGCCATTCACTACAATATTTACCTAGATGTGTAGAGTCGTGGAGAGAATCATTTTCCCCTAAGTTTGGTCATAATAACCATGAATTTCTGCTCCAAATTAGCCTAAGAAAAGTAGCCCGTGTGTCCATTTTTTCTCTCTGTTGTGTTGCTTGTCCAAGAATGGGAATGGGGGGTTGGTTTTGTATATTTGAAGAGTTCACATATTTATTTATGGGTCTCCTAATGTTTTAAGTGTAATAAGTTAATCCCTCGTCTTTTAGCATCTTGCAGATTAGTCCTCAATATTCTAAAAATATTCAATAGAGTCTTAAAAGTTCCATTCTGATATATTTCAACCCCTTACTTTTAGAGTTAGCTTATATGGTCCTGTTAGTTCTAAGATGTGATATTTCAGTCCCCATAAATTTTGAGCCTAGTCTTTTCAGCCTCTAAACTCATGATTTAAATCCTATTGACCCCTAATCTTAGTTATTTCCCAATTTAACCCTCAAATCATTTGAAACACATATTCACTCACATTCCACACTTTCAATTGTTTTATTTTATCCTAAAGTTTTAATTTAATTATTTAAACTTTAATTTTGAAATCCTAAGTTTAATTAATTTCATTTATTGACTAGATGGAGCGGTCAAACACTTAGGAAGTTAGTTTCAAGATTCAAAGCTCAACTTAAAAACCAAGAGGTAGACTCTTTATTTAAAAACTCTTTTAAGATTGCACAATATTAATTGATTTGTATTGTGAATGTTACATATGGATATGCAATAATAAGAATTGTATGTTATATGCACAAGATCTCTTGATTATATGTATTATTTGTTTCACTACAAATTGAAGACTTCTTTTGCTATGCTTAGCTTGTTCTTATATAAGAGTAAGAATAAGAATATGGAGATATATTAAGAATGTTGGACTTGCATTTATTATACGGTGCTTGTTCACGAAAAAATTTAGGGTTCTACCCTAGAAGAATTTGCATGTCTATGTGTACCATTTATTATATGAAATAATTGATATGCGCTTGAGTCTATTGGATATTTCATATGAAATACTCATTCCTTCCAAATTAACAAATTTCAGGTTTTGAAGCCCGCGGTGGAATGACAAGCGGTGGCTATAATTAATATGTATTATGAAAGATTGATCTTTGGAAAAACTTATTTATGTTTCATGTAGAAACACTTGATAAACTGCAATTATTTTGTTACAACTATCATGGGTGATGTACTATGTTTGTTTTCAGCACTTTTTAAGACTTTTATTGAATGTTGTCATTTTCCACATTAAATTATATTAAAAGTTAGCAAGAAAAGTCAAACTAATGCTCAGAGCTTTTTTAAAAATTTGGGGTGTCGCAGCTTGGTATCAGAGCTGTAGACTTCCAAAATTTTCAAAATTTTTCCCAAAAAAAGCCATCACCATTTTGCTTTGTCGGCTCTGAGGTAAAAAGAAGTCTTGAAACTTTTCAATTATTTATTTATTTTTTAATCGGATGTTTATATGAACCTTTATGAGCTATTAAAGAAAAGTAAAGAATTTGCATACGATATGGTAAAGGAAAAACGAGTTGATCAAAAATTTAATTTATGTAAATTGTGACTATTTTTAAAGATATTTCAACTTCAGTCTTCGAGAGTGACTAAAAGATACTAGTAAACCCAACCCGACTGGACTTTACATAATTGGTGTTTTGAGGCATGGCGATAAGGACTAGTGAAATCCTTAGGGCACTGCGGGATTTCGAGCGAGGGACTATTCATGTAACTTGGCGTGGGACTATGACTTTGTACCTAGTGATTTGGGGACTCTCTCACACTTGTTGTCCAGCCTTGACGGTGCTAGGGGAGATGTGACCAGGACTATGCTAAAGGACATAGATGTATCACCCAATGTCACTGATGATTTTGACGTCTACTGTGATCGGTTGGTAGGCAATTAGAGAATGTATTGGGCCGATCACCTTGCCCGACGCCCTAAATTGGCATCGGAGCCCAACCCACAGCTTGAGGTTGGTGGTGTATCAGACCTCGTGGCGAGTTAATTGAGGGCATGAATGACTAGAAGGATCTAGAAGAGGATCTCGAAGATGCACTGGGGATGATGTCGTTGAGGATTCTGACCCCGATTCATGTGTTGATTGACTTTCCTTACTTGCACCAGTATCTTTTGGAAGTATTAATGACGACGAGTAATATTATATGACCAGTACTATATAGCTAGTAGTAGTAGTTGTTCTGACAGCCAGTTGCTTATTATTAATTTCTGGATTGTAAAGCGAGATACACTTCCTTTTCTCATTGATGCTCTTAATTGAGGATCTTGGAATCAATGGAAGATGCTCTATGTGTTTCCTATTATGTCTTGAGCTATTTGCATTACCTTTGCCATGTGTGATTTGGCGTGTCTCGGGAAATTACGAGTACATCATTCTATTTTTGTTTGAAAACGGAAAATGTGATGAACGAATCAAGCTAGCATGTTACGAGACTTGCTCTAAGCTTTTGAGGAGCTTCGAGAGTCAACTCCTCGAGCTGTAATGCCTATTGAACCACCAGCTACCCAACCATTTGATAGGGGCAATGGCCCACCTACTACAGAATAGTGGTTAAGGGATATTGAGAAAATCTTCAGGCATATCTCTTCCTCCGAGGATCAGAAGGTGACATGTGTTGAATTCATGTTAGTTAGGAGGGCTGGCCACTGGTGGGAATTGACTTACTCTAATAGAAGTGGACAATAATGCAACCTCACATGGGAACAATTTAAGAAGGAATTGACTGACAAGTATTTCCCGTAGAATTTTAGGGATTGTAAGGAGATTGAATTCCTGCGTCTAACTCAAGAGGACTCAGATATCATGGACTAAGGAAGGAGATTTGAGGAATTATCTTGATATGCCCCACACTTAATCAGTATAGAGGCAATAAAGGCATGGCATTTTGAAGGGTGCTTGCGACTAGAAATTCGTACTATTATGAGCATACTTGAATTGCCCACATATCGAGATGTGGTAAGAAATGACCAGACAGTTGCATTTTCTGCTGGAAGATTTGGTGTACGAGGAAATCAAACCAGTCAAACGGATCATAGAAAAAGAAAGTGGCACAATCAGCTATAGAATCACAACAAGAATCAGTCTCCAAACAAGAAACCCAATCCAAGGCCGAACGGAGGTCAGAATACTAGTAATATGACCCAATGCCCTAAGTGGAAAAAGTATCATAAGGGGGAATGTTTGTGGGACAAGAGGTTCTGTTACACATGTGGCCAAGCAGGCCATTTTACAACTGATTGTCTGCTGTATCTGCTCAAAAATCAGAGCTGACTAAGAACCCATATCAGAACAAGAAAGGGAAAGCCCGAGTTTTTGCAATGACTCATGAGCAAGCTTCTGAGGATGCCAACGTGATTGCAGGTATACTATCTATCTCATGTATTCCTATTTGCTCTTAATTGATTCTAGTGCTACGCATTCGTTCATATATGCTACATATGTAGCTAGACTACATCTGGTAGGAGAGAGAACTGGCAGTACAATTGAAGTTAGTCTACCTTTATGAGGGATAATTGACACTAATAAGATAGCTAAGGCTGTACCTATAGACTTTGATGGTCTCGTACTAAAAGTATACTTGAACATAATTGAGATGAAAGATTTTGATATTATCTTAGGCATGGACTGGTTGAGTAGTACTTGTTCGACTATCATGTGTCACGAGAAAGAAGTAGTATTATGTAAGAATGGAGAGGATGAATTTAGATTTTATGGGTTGAAAATGAAGGCACTTCCTTGCCTTATTTCGGCTATGCAAGCGGAAAAACTTTTAGCTAAAGGAAATTGCCAAGGGTATCTGGTCAGTCTATAGGACAAACCATCTGATAAGGTCATATTAGATTGTGTGCCAATTGTCAATGAGTACGTTGATGTATTCCCAGACAAACTGCCAAGCATCCCGCCTGATAGGTAAGTAGAGTTTGTCATTGATCTAGTACCTTGGGCTACGCCAGTGTCTAAGGCTCTATACCGAATGGCAGCAAAGGCGTTTTAAAGAATTGAAAATACAGTTGGAAGAGTTTTGGAAAAGGATTTATTGGAAGAGTGTCACCATGGAGAACTCCAGTACTCTTTGTTTAAGAAGAAGGATGGGAGTGTGAGAATGTGTATCGATTATCAGGAACTCAACAAGTTGACTATCAAGAATAAATACCCCATTTCTTGGATCGAAAAATTATTTGGTCAATTGAAGGGAGTGACTATGTTCTCAAAGAATGATTTGCGGTCAAGTTACCACTAGTTGAAGATCAAACATGTTGATATATCAAAGACGGCATTCAAGACACGCTGTGGGCATTATGAGTTTATGGTGATGCCTTTTAGTCTTACTAATACCGAGCGGTGTTCATGGACTTGATGAATCGGGTATTTCACCGGTTTTTGAACAAGTTTGTCATTGTTTTCATAGATGACATATTGATTTATTCGAGAGATACAAAGTAACATGAAGAGAACTTGAGAAATGTGTTGGAGGCCTTTCAAGTGGAAAAGTTGTATGCAAAATTCAATAAATGTAAATTTTGGTTAAAGAAGGTTGGACTTTTAGGTCACATTGTAACTACTAAGGTTATTGAAGTTGACCCTTCTATGGTTGAGAACATGACTAGTTGGCCAATGCCTATGAATGTAGGAGATGTGAGAAGCTTTTTGGGGTCAGTCGGCTACTATCGGCGATTCATAGAATGATTCTCCAAGATAGCAGGCTCATTGACTCAGTTGACTTGGAAATATGTTAAACTCTAATAGACTAATAAATGTGAGTAGAGTTTTCAAGAGTTAAAGAAGCGGTTGGTTTCCGCACTGATATTAACTATACCTGATAGATCAGAAGAATTTGTGATTCACAATGACGCTTCCAAGCGTGGTTTGGGTTGTGTACTAATGTAGAAGGGAAGGGTCATAACATATGCATCTAGGCAGTTAAAGCAATATGAACAGAATTATCTGACGCATGACCTTGAGCTTGCAGCAGTAGTCCATGCCTTGGAGATCTGGCGTCATTATCTATACGAAAGTAAGTGTAAGATTTACACCGACCATAAGAGTCTAAAGTACTTCTTCACTTAGAAGGAGTTAAAGATGGGACAATAACGGTTGTTGGAATTAGTGAAGGACTATGATCGCATTATACATGACCATCTAGGTAAAGTCAATGTGGTTGCTGATGCTTTGAATAGAAAGAACACCAGTCAGTCGTCAGCATTGATGACCATGCAAGAGTAGTTGATCGGTGATTTTGAGAGACTAAGTATTGAGGTGATCACCTGAGCTACTCAGAAGTATGGTAAACTGGCCAGCTTAACAGTTAAGCCTGACTTAAGAGATTAGATTATGATAACAAAAAGAAATGATAAATTTTTAAAACAGATATGAGCTAGTGTTGGAACAGGAAAGAGGCCAGGATTTGTAGTTACTACGGACGAGGCACTCATGTTTAAAGGGCACATTTGTGTGCTGAAGAATGAGTGAATCAGGAGCAAGATTCTAACGGAAGTTCATTCCACCCCTTATGCGGCGCACCTCGGTGCAGGATCTGCGTGATACTTTCTAGTGGAGGAACATGAAAGAGAGCATCACGAAATTTGTTGCAAAGTGCATAGTGTGCCAACAGGTTAAAGCTGAACATAAGAGGCCATTAGGGTTATTATATCCATTGGAGATACTGGAATGGAAGTGGGAGAAAATTTCTACGGATTTTGGAGTAGGTCTTCCTAGATCAGAAAAACAGCATGATGCCATCTCGGTTACTATGGATCGACTTACAAAATTAGCTCATTTTCTACCTGTCTGTATGAGTTTGAGTTTGGATCAATTAGCACGTTGTATGTCAGAGAAATTGTCAAACTATATGGGGTTTCCTTATCTGTTGTATCAGATTGGGATTCGAGGTTCACTTCTATGTTTTGGAGAAGCCTTCCAATAGCAGTGGGAACTAAGCTAATTTTTAGCATTGCTTATCACCCTCAGACAGATGGACAAACTAAACAGACCAATCATACTATGGAGGACATGTAGAGGGCATATGCTCTAGACCAGGGTGGTAGTTAGGAGAAGCGCATACCATTGGTGGAGTTTAGATCGGAAGAGCGTCGTAGGTGACCATTGGTATGGCTCCATACGAAGCTTTATATGGTTGTCGGTGTTGATCACCAGTCCATTGGGATGAAGCCGGAAAGAGGAAACTTCTAGGTCTGGATTTGGTTAAAGAAACTGTTGAATCCATTGAGAAAATAAAATCTTGTACATGAAAGATAAAAGAGCTCTGCTGATAGAGGAGGAAAGATTTGGAATTTCAAGTTGGCGAGAAGGTATTTCTCAAAGTGGCTCCGATGAAGTGTATCTTACGTTCTGGCATGAAGGGAAAGTTGAGACCGAGGTTGAATGAGCTATTTGAAATACTTGAGTGGATTGGAAATATGGCATATCAATTGGCATTGCCACGAGAACTATCTGCTGTGCACAATGTGTTCCATGTTTCCTTGTTGAGAAAGTATATTGAAGACCCAAGTCATGTGGTGAATATACAGTCAATTGGCATCTAGGAAGATTTGACCTATCAAGAGGCACCTATGTGCATATTGGAAAGAAAAGTCGATGTCCTGAGGAATAAAGAAATTCCACTCATTAAAATGCAATGAGGTAGGCGTGGTAGAAATGAAACCACATGGGAAAAGGAAGAAGATATTCGAAAAGAATACCCAGACCTTATAGATCAATTATGTCTAATTTTGAGGAGGAAATTTTTTTAAGCAGGTATGGTTGTAGCGACCTGAAACTTTTTCCAAATAAAAATTTTGTTTTAAGACATGTATCCCTATGATGTGCCCAGTATAAGTTTGAATAGTAAAAGTTGGTTTTCGCGCTCGTCTAGTCATAAGTGTACTTTTTTTTAAACTTTAAAAGTATTAGAACAAGATAATTTTAAGAACTAATGACCGAAGTTTATACTAACAAATTTTGATTTAAGTAAGTTGGATTTAAACCGATTATTTCATAATAACAATAACAATATAAATTAATTTAATTAATTGAGACCCAAATATTATTACCATTTATAAGATTTAAATAAATTAAGCCAAATAATTGACACTCATATAAATAAATCTAAAATGCATGTTAGCATAACCCAAAACTGTAACCCAAAAACCTTATTGCAGACCTATGATTATTCAGTTTTGTCCAAATAACCTACCCCATATTCACTCATTCATAGCCCAAATCAAGCCCAAAGAATTCAAAATATTTACTGCAATTAGAAAACTCCATTCAACTCTCTTCAAGAATGTACCCCTATACCACAAATGAAACCCATAAATGGCACCACTACTCCATTCTCCTTCTCCAACCCACACATTTAGCAGCCCAGATACTCTCTCTTCAACATCTTTCTTCCTGCTGGTCTCTGTAATTTTCATAAGAAACACAAAATACACACTTCCTTCACTTACATCACCTTGTTCCCATCTTCCAAGCAATACTTACACACAAAAAACATAGATAACATATGCATATATATATGAACACATTTTCTCCCTTTGTGATTTCTTTATTTCTTTGACTCCACACAATGTACAATACATTCATACGCAATACACTCAAAAGTAGAACATGAGTTTAGAGTTTTCAGTCATACTTTCTTCAGAAAAAACATCACACATGCGCTGCTCAAATACAAAGAGATTAGTTGAAATAAACACCATCTCTACCGCCATCACTGCCACTGTGCCCAACTGGGTTTCCTCAAAACTTAGCCTCAGGCGACAAATCATACACTGTTAGATCTGTCTCTCAACATAGAATACGAATACACAAATAAGAATTGCATGTTATTTGCACATGATCTCTTGATTATGCGCATAATTTGTTTCACTAAGAATTGGGGACTTGCTTTTGTTATACCTAGCTTGTTCTCATGTAAAAGTAAGAACAAGAATCGAGAGATATTGAGATTAATCAATAGAGGGCAATAAATGGGGCGTAATAAGATAGAAAAGGTAAATTGGGAATTAAAAGAAAATAGTAAGGGCAAAGGTGGAATCCAAATGTTTTATAAGGATTCCACCTTTTATATATTAGTGATTAGTAAAGGATAGATAAAATTTACGAACTATCATTTTTTTAGGGAATTTACAAACTATCTTATGAAACAATATATTTTATTTACATTTTCTCATTGAATTATGCTTTATTTAATTGTACACTATATATTTTTATTTTATTTATTTGTGTATTTTTATTAATTGGTTAATTTTAGATAGTTTTTTTCTATCAAAACAAAATTTCAAATAAATTTTCATTTTTAATTATTGCTTATCGATATTTTGTATTTCTTTGTGAAATATTACATATATATATATTATATTAAAAATTATTTATAAAAGAAAAATAAGGGTACCATATAATAATAGATAAAGATTTGAATCATGTACTTTTTAGTAAATAAAAATCAGCACGACAAAGCTATTTATTAGAGAAGTTTTAACGATACCAAACTAAGCCTAAATGCATATTTAATGTTTTATTATAACTTACCAAGAAAAATCTAAAAATTGTACCAAGGTTCTAAAAAAATCTGATTAGATTGTGGTGTGGATTTTAGAAGGAGACGAATTTTAGGTAGAATGTGTTCTAATCAAAGAAAGGAATTTGAGGATTTCTATAAAAAAGCGATAAGGGAAAGAGATATGTCCGTTAGGGAAGTATTAAATGGAATGTTAGACAAATAAGCTATAACGCTAGACATAGTGAAGATGCGGGAAAAATTGAGTAATTACACTAGAAAAAATCAATTTTGTGTCTTACAACTGTAGTAGTATATATTACTAGATTTGTTTTCACCTGTACGTTGCATGAGTAGAGTTATAGTGTACATTTATATCAATATTGGCGTGTGAGTGTGAACATCATGTTATAAATAAAGTACAATATACCAGTTACATTATATAAAATTACGAATTGATATGCGAATTATAAATCACCATGAGATATTTATAGTAAAATACCTGAGTCTGTAATTCTGGTCTCCTTCAAACAAGTTGTGCGAGTTCACACGTCCAACCTATATAAAGTTGTAATAATTAGCAGTCAAATAATCATATCACAATCAACTATTACAACTATGAATCTAGCCTCTCACTTGTGCGTTGTGCGAGAAGACTAATTCTAAAAAAAATCAATAATAATGAATAATAAAATATTGAACAGATATGTTCATCAGATTTGTATAATAAAATCAATAAATATAAAGTTTTGATTTAGTATTTGACACGCTAAATTAATGTTTTATTAATAATATATTAATAGCTACCCGCTTATACACTTGATTAATGCTTTATTATATTTTACTTGTAAATCTTCTAACTTATTTAATATTATTAATTAACAATCTAATAATATGTATCAGACATGTACATACCCGTATTCTTTCGATACCCGTTCAAATAAAAATTTTCATAATAAAAAAAAGTACTCTCCCGACGTACCCCTTTTTTGATACCCTTTTTATGAGTAAAATTCAAAATTAATAGTTATAATTAAAGTATTAAATATGAATAGATTTGTAAATAAATACAACTTAGACTTTTTAATATAAAAATGAACCATATATGTGGGGCATTTTAAAAATGAAAATGAGATCAAATAATTAGGATGGAGGTAGTAATTTTTTTGTGTAGTTCATTTTTTTTTTTTGGATTTCATGTCTCCTTATTCACAAAGATTTTGTTAAAATTCATTGTTATCTTCGTCAAATTAAAATATCGATATATGAATTCAAGACTGATTAAGAATCAATTAGTATTCAACCCGTACGTTGCAAGGAGAGGTAACTTCCCAATTTTTCATAATAAAAAAAATTATTACATAAATTGTAAAAAACAAGGAATGGTTACAATAATAATTAAACCAAATGAAATTACAACATGAATTCAATTGATATTACATATATGGAGAATGTTAGAGGCGTAATAACAAATATAATTCTTAAAAAAATAGCATATTTTATAATGAGAATCGTTAGAGGCGTAATAATTATAATTATAAAAAATCAGTATTAATAATTATAATTAATACGTATCAAGTATGTACATACCCGTATTCACTCGAAAGGGATTTCCATTAATATGCATCTGGTATGTTAGTACCCGTATTGAGAAAATAATTTGAAGATTTCCATAGAAAGGGATAAGGGAGGGAAATATATTAGTTAAGGAAGTATCAAATAGAATGTTTTAATTAGATAATAATAGAAGGGATAAAGATTTTATACACTATAATTTATTCATTTCGTAACTAAAGGCTAAAAACAAAGTGTGATTTTTATAGGAATTCTTAAGTCTCGATAACATAAACTTGAATATAGCAATACAAACTTATGTTTATCCTCTTAATTATGCTAATCAATGTTAGAGGAAGTTAACTAATATTCAAATAAAAGAGAAAAAATATTCACATTCATGTTTATTCGAGAATCTGACCGAATTGGGAAATGCATTTTGTCAATTCTACTTTTCGTACAAAGTTATAAAATTAATTAAATTGGTTCTTTATTTCTTCTATAAATCTAATTTAGTAGCTTTATGAATTTAGAGATGCTGCAGACAAAATGACTTATGACATTATAGAAAAACTGACTTATTAATTAGGGTAATAGCTGGTGGTAAAAGTGACAGCTGGTGTGGGATGACATTATAAGTAATTGTGCCAGATAGAGTTTTAGGCGTGAAACATTTTCTAATTGCGCTAGATGAAACTGCAATTGTACTAGAAAACTCTTGTATTATATATGATATGATGTGATATGATATGAACAATAGCAATGATGAAACTACAAATACTCTCCCATAAAACTTAATATAAAATAAAAAAAAAAGAAAATTTTAACTTGTATTCAAGAAACTTGCAGAAATACCCAATCATTCTCAATTCTCCGTAGATTGTTGCTTTGTCTTGACTTTATATAAATTATCCTAATTTGACAAACTTTCAAAGTAATAGTATAAATATCTAAGTTGCACAGTTTAATATTCTTCAAAATTATATAACTTCATCAACTCTAAAATATTAACATCAATTCCTTTTCCATTAGATTTTTGAACACCTCGGATCAGTAACATTCGTGCAATGCATGGAATAAACCACCAATAAATTAGAATCAAGATATAACAATAATTATATAGTGATAATGAAATTAGGATGCACACATACAATACCTTAAGTCAACAACTTCATTTGACTATTAAAATAGGTTACTTATTTCAAGTGTATTAAAATATGTGACTTATTTCAAGTGTACAAATTTTAAGAACGTCTTTAAATGCAATATTTAAATCTAGACCCACTGTATCCTAGATCTCAATATTGACTCAGTCATTATCCCCGTGAACTCATTCTTTAAACATCTTATAAAAAACTCAGTCACAATTTTCAATATTGACTTAGTCATTGACCATGTTGGGTTAATCCGTTTTTGGTTCAACCGGTAGGTCATTGCCAACTCGATTGTCAGTTCAAGTATATGTGGCAAATGATAATAAGAGAACACATGAAAATAGTGATATATAAATAAAAACTGTTAACCAAAAAAAAAAAAAGTTGACACAATGGTACTTCTTGACATATAGGTCATGAGTTCAATCATTCAATATTAGATTTGTAACAATATTTTTATGAAAAGTGACAACCGGGCAGGTCTTGCAAGGTTTTGATTTAGAAAATTATCTTTAATTGCAATTCCTTGTACGCAATATAGTCGTTGTAAAGTAAACATGAACTCAACTATAGTTTTCAATAGGGTTAATTACACCTAACGTCCCCAACCTTTTAAGTTATTTTATATTACGTTCGCAACCTTTAATTTTACTTTTGGGCGTCCTTAACTTTTTAAAAGTGTTACACTTAATGTCCTGTGATGGTTTCCGTCTATTTCTACCGTCAAATTAGAGATATTATGATAAGATACAAAAAAATTAAATATTTTAATGTTTAAAATTTAAAAAAAAAAAGTGAGGGGAGACATATCTCTTTGGCCGCCGGAAATGGGCTGCCATTTCTAGCAGCATGGGTGGGGCGTGGGGGGGAAGAGACTCCCCCTTTTTGGCTACTATTTCTAGCAACCAAAAAGAGGGAAGGGGAGTCTCTCCCGGTGCTACTGAAAATGGCAGCATCAATGGTCGCCAGAAATGGCAGTAAATTTCTACTGGAAATCCCCCTTGTGCTACCGGAAATGGCAAGACTTGCCAAATGGGGTGTCTCCCCCACTTTTTTTTTTCAAATTTTAAATATTAAAATATTCAATTTTTTACATTTTGCCATAATACCCCCAATTTAACGGTAGAAATAGACGGAAACCGTCACAGGAACATTAAGTGTAACACTTTTAAAAGATTAAGGACGTAATCTAAAATAACTTGAAAGATTTAGGTGTAATTAATCCTTTTCAGTATTTACTTAGTCATTGACTCGGTAATTGTACTGGGCTAATGGGCTTTTGTTCAACTGGTAGGCCATTATTAACTCGGTTGCCAATTCTAGTATGAGTAATTATATTACTACTAAATTTTTTCTTCCTCACGCGACATTATAAACATACCACAATTGAAAAATAATTTTTATAACTACACCACTAACTATTTTTCTCCATAATCTCTTAAATATTTAATTTAATTGGATAATAATAGTCAGGATAAAGATTTTGCACATTACAGTTTATTTATTTCATAACTCTTGGCCAAAGACGAAGCAACATTTTTACAGGAATTCTTGAGTTTCAAGAACATGAACTTGAAGATAGCAATACAAAATTAAGTTTTTCTTCTCTATTGAACTAATCTACATTAGAGGCAGTTAATTAATATTCAAATAAAAGAGAAAGAAATATATTCACATTCATGTTTATACAGGAACCGACTAGATTGGGGAATGCATTTTGTTTTTGGCTTGAAAACGCTCAAAAATTTTATGCTTAAAAGCGATTATTTTCTTAGTTTTTAGTCAAACATAATAGTTAAGGCATTTCTACATCTTCGTTGGGCGATCCTATCCTATATTCCTTTAAACTAACACAGTTATATATGTCATGAATAGGAGCAAAATTGTCAATTCTACTTTTTGTATGAAATTATAATATTAATTAAATTGATTCTTTATTTCTTCCATAAATCCAATTTCGTAGGTTGATGAATTTAGAGACATTGCAGACAAAGCAGCTTAAGAAGTTGCAGAAAAACTAGCTTATTAAAATAGATTGATTAGGATTTTTGTGGTGCATGTAAAGAGTAGAAGATATGAGGGGAAAAATATTTACAATTGTTAAGAATGAGATGATTATTTATTTCATTTTAATTTTAATCATTTTAGTATACTTGAAAAATGTCGTGAGATTAATAAAAAATATATTGCCAATATAATTAGCTTCTAAGTATATGTGATGAATAATAATATTTTTTTGAGTGAAATGTGAAAATAGTGATACATAAATGAAAATGGTTAGCGGGAAAAAAAGAGTCGGCACGATGGTTTAAAAGTTAATTCTTAACATGTAGATAATGAGTTTAAATCTTAACCATTACATTTGTAGCAATTTTTTTAATGAAAAGTGACAACCGTTGTGATTAAGGCTTGATATTGGGTTGGGTGGGTCGGGTTTGACCCAAACCCAAATCCAACCCGACATTAGTCGGTTTGGCAAATTGCCAAACCGAAACCGAGCTGGTTTTGGTTCAATCCGTCTGAAACCAACACAACTTGAGTCGGTTTGGGTTGATTCAACGGTTTCGGCCATCTAGATTTTCGGCCCAATACTTATTAAAAAAAGTAAAAAAGATATTAGGCCTAATGATTAGTGTCAAAATTTGCATCTTTGACATATCATTTACAAGGCACTAAACGTTCATTTGATAGTAATCCAACATTTTGTTGAGACAAATCGATTTTCATGCTACAAGTTTATTTTGCATGAATACATGTCCTAAAAATGTAATTAATTAAAGTACGTATTCATATGCATATTGGCAAGTATTGTACATGAAAAAATGTTACTTATTGATGTATTTTTATGTTGCAAGTGTCGGAAGTTCATGGCGCAAGTTGATCAAGACAAGTCAGGATGTTTAACAATTATGTCGACTGTGGGCAAGTGCCAAAGAAATCGTGATAAATTGAGTTCTAGATGTCCGAAGAAGATTATTCAAGTTGGATTGGAAAGATAAATATATACCAAATCGTCTCATATGACCATATTCAAATTCGGTTCACAAAGTTGTCAAAAGTCATCATCAAGTTCCAAGTTGTGTTCTTATCATGATAAGGTGTTGACTAGTCTTACAGCCTTCACTATTTTGATCATATCAGGAGTTATAGATATTGGATTGGTGTGATTCAAGTTGGAAAATGAAGCCAAGAGATCTATCTACAATCTTCACCTTTATCACTTTCCCAGATTTCAAACGTAAGTCGACCAAAAAGACTGCCAAGAAGAGAGAACCAGAGCAGTTTGACAGTCAAACTTTCCGTCTGTACAACTGTTGGTATTTCATGGATATGTCGAGCTGTAGTTATCCAAATCCTTTGATTCTTACTCCACTAGAAAGCCAAGTTGAAGCTCTAAATATCATATTTTATCAATGTGATTCTGAATCTGGACCAAAGAGCCTCAAAAATCACCTGCAATTTGCAAGTTGCTGCATTCACCTGATGGCTGCTGGACAAGTGGGCAGTGCTGACTATTTTAGACATATCTCGGCCTACAAAATTCCAATTGGCCTGAAATGTTTTCCAGAACATCGACAACTCATTTATACAGAACTTTTATTTTGGTGACAAATCCAAATTCGATGATTATAATCTAAAAAACATAGCTTCAACTTGCATAGATTTGCTGGAGTCAGCCTGGCATGAGGAAAGTTGCAAGAAGAAAGTTGTCCTATTTTCTCTGTATATAGAGCATTCTTGTGGTCATTCGAAAGGAAGTTTTTGGGAGAGAAAAATACATAGGAGGAGGAGGAGGCCGAAAGGCCGACTTTGGGATGAGCAAACACTAGATGTGAAAGATAACTTCTCCTATTCTGTTCTTTATTCCTATCTCATGTATCCTTAATTTTTATTGTTACCTATGTGAATGATGAAACCATGTTAGTTATATAACTCTCTATTTTGTTATTAATTCGAAATATAAACGTCCATGATTCCGGTTTCATCAATGATAAATTATGCTTTCATCTCTAATATCAAGTATTATTGATTGTTAGAAAATTTATCTATGCTTGGTTTTGAAAGTTCAACACGTAATTTTATTTGACTACTTGTGATTCATTAGTTGTTTACATGTAGTGCTTAGAGAATTATATACTTAAAGCGAAAGGGGATCTACATTAAATTAGTTATATTTTGAGCTTAACGATAAATTACTTGTGGTAATAAAAGATTGATTTCTTGTTATTACTCAAATATTGGAATCAATACAAGATATAAATTATTTACTATACATTGGTGGAATCTGCAACCTTGGTAATGTTTATCATTTGGATTGTTTCATAAATGTTCTTGTTTTTACTAGTTTATATTTTACTTATCAAATCTCAAAAATTATTTAGAGCTAGGTTAGAGTTAAATCTAATTCAAATTCATTGAGTTGTTCCATATTTATAACAATCCTCGTGGGATCGACCTCGTTACTCATGTTTCTGTATTTCAATCTATTTGTGCGCTTGCGAGTATTTAAAATTGACACAACACCTAACTTTAACCTCTTGCAAAATTTTTAGATCTATATGGAGCAAGGCAGGCGTAAAGTTAGTAAATTAGGGTTTATGAGAGAGAGAATGAGATATATACATATGTATATGAAGAAACCAATTGTAGCTAGCTAGGTGTGGTGGCCAGCGGAGCGATATGGTGGTCTACGATCTAATCTTTGAGCCTTGATTAGTAGTCGACAAAGAGGAAGACTAAAAAACACCGATGGCAGCAAGCAACACTTCCAATTTGGAGAATATAATGAAGAATGGTGGCAACAAATCTTCTTTTCATTCTCGAGGTTGGCGGCATCTCCATACTCAGCGTCAACGACGGCATATGTTCTTTTCACCTTGGGTTTTTCTTCTTGGAGTATAATGAAGAATGATTAAAAATTTTGAACTAAAGACCTTATAAAACTTAGAATCATGTTTTTTTGAAGTGTTAAAATCTAAAATTTTAAGGGTTTGCTGGGTTACTTGTTAGGATTTTGCGGGTCCACTCAAATCGGGTCTTAATAGGTTGGTTTGGTCGGGTTTCAGCAGGTTCAACCAACCAACCCACCAACCGAACCGATCCAAGTGGATTTTTGTTTCTTGAACCCGCAACCGATCCAAACACAATTTCAACCCGATCCAATTCGGGTCGGTCGGGTAGGGTCAGATGGGTTACCTAATTTTGTGCTCAGCCCTATGTGTGCTATGACATTATAAGCAATGGTGCCAAATTGAGTTTTAGGCGGGAAATATCAGTAAATTGTGCCAAAAAATTTTACAATTGCGCTAGATAACTTTGCAATTATAAAATATACATGTACTAGAAATATATATGTACTAGATTTCATCATTGTGCATAAAGTATATCATCATTGTGCCTGTGAAACTTGCTATTGTGTAAAAACTAATATGCACGACATATGTATAGTTAACATGCATTGTACGCTAGATAATTGTATGCAATCAACTATCTATATTGTACTTGAATTGTTTCAAAGGACACATCCAAAACAATGATTTCAAACTCACATTAAAGACAAATAAACTTGGAGATTGTATGCCAAAGAATTCAGACAAATGATGAGCATATGTAAGTGCTTATTATGTATAGTTAGTAGGCGCAATTACAATACACTTTGTTCACCAAACAAAGAACACTAAAGCCAAAATCTCTTTGTGAATGAAACCCGGCCGCATGGATCTTCAATATGGAATTCGACACCTCATTGTGTATAACGTGCATTAAGATGAACGAATTAGTAGAATTACAAATTGGCATTACAATCACCCCATCTCAAAAGAATTGGCAAACAACACAATCATTGCACCAACATGAAAAGTTAAACCGCTTAATTTCTCACTTGCGCGTTGCATGTGAATTTTCTTAAACAACATGAAGCGTTAAAGAATTACAAAAAAGATATCTATACAGCTATAAAGGATGCAATTTTGATTAAATTGTTATCGTAAATAATCATCTGAAATTAAGTGTTAATATATTCAATTAAATTAGTACTATATGTGTCATGTTGTATTGCATAAGATTCATTTTCCCTTTTCCCAAGTTCAGTTCAAGTAAAGCTTTAAATTCTTGATTCTTCCTATTACACTTCCATGTCAAAATAAAATATCCCACATTCCATTGCTCACACTTCAGTAAAAATTATATCAAATACCACCAAAATTAAACTTGTAGTAATGAAAATCACACATCATAACTATAAACAAAAATAAAATTGATAGAACCCACATAAAAGATTTCCAACAAATATGGTCTCGTCTTCAATTTGGTTGCATCCTACACTCCAAGTAACCTCTCCCTCTCATGTAGAGAAATGCCTCTTGAAAAACTGTTTTATCTTTACCAATTGTCCTTCATTTTAGATAATGTTTCAACTCTCGATACCTACTTTATTCTGTTCTTTCAACTTTCCAGATATTTCCAAAATAAAACTAAAAGAATTTTCAAAAGGGAGTTCCAGAACGCCAATAGGTTAGGAAAGGGATTGAAAATCCTACGCACTTCCTTTCCCCACAAGCATGCATACCACCACTGTGTAGGGTAATCTTCTACCACTAATAGAGCAAACCTCCCAAAAAGGAATAAATGCATTAAAATTCAAACTCTTAAAAATTGCATAACATAAGAATGATTGTTTCAACTCCGAACACTTGCTATATTCTTCAGCTTTCCAGAGATTTCCAAAATAAAACAAAAGGAATTTTCAAAAAGGAGTTCCAGAAGGCCAATACGTCAGAAAAGGGGTTCTTGAAATTGCCAAGTACAATATTTGGGACCATAGTATTCATAAAAATTGTGGAGAGGCTTGAATGAGAAATTGCAGAGATGAGATGGCAAAAAAAAAAAAAAAATTGCGTGCATTGGAAGAATAATTGAAATATATCTAATCTAATATATAAAAACTTCAGACATTAGATGCCCACAAACAAACGAAAATAGAACATATATAAATTAAAAAAAGGTCAAAAAAATTAACTTTCTATAATAATAAGATTGGAAAATAAAAAAAGATAAATGAATACATAAAATAGACGAAACAAATACAGAAAAATTGACTTTGTATAATAACTATCATTAAATTATAATTTTCAATATCCCGCCCGTTAGTGCATAGATTACACAGAATTGACATTTATTGTTAAATTAAACCAATCAGTTAGTTCATTGTTTTCATTACATAGTAACACATCTTCAGCCTAGGATCTCTGTAGAGTACGATTCCATTAGGAAGTTTGATACTAATGTCTTTATATAGATTGGGATGAGGCAATGGAAGCACAACTGTGTTGATCTCTTATATTTGCTAATCAGCCCATCAATGCCAACATATGACTCTAATATACGGTGAAAGATGCATATCCTTGTAATTTACCAACGACAACAGTGGAAGCTACTTGAATTGCCATGTCTACGAAGAGTGTCCAAACTGTCCCACTTCTCTAGGACACCAGCAGAGTGTATTCTTCCCTGAGTTTCTTACTTCCCATAAATTTGAACACAAACATAATTTGATGTAGCACAACTTGTGAACATTAAATACAAACACCTCCTAGATGCAGCAGCAAACAACATATTCACTCCAACCTAAGAACAAATAAATAAATAAATCCATTTTATGAATGAAAGAGACTAAATTTTGGGACTGCTAGTCAAATTAACTAAAAGTGTCAATAAATTACTAATTGTCCACAACCATAGAAGAGAAAAGAGGAGTCAAGAAACTTGAGCAATGTGCATGTCGCTCGACCCTTCAAACCCATTATATCAATGGACTGTGGCTTGTTTTCCAAGAGTCCCCTCAATTCATACTCTTGTATACATTCTTCACCAATGCTCATCATTATCTCAAACCTTTAATCCAAACTCATCCTATATTCCAATCAATCGCAAACTTTGCTCCAAATGGAAAATATAATTGACCAAAAATAATATGCCTTTTTGAATAAACTAAACCAAATGTATTATTGTACCGACACATGAATACAAAATCTATATGTATACATGGATGTGGGTTTTTTTTGTTATTTTTTTACTTTTTGATTTTTTGGGTAGGGGTGGGTTGGTGGTAGAAAGGGAACCTAATTGAGAATGAACATGAACTGATTGAGAACTCATTCTGGAAACAACACAATAAGATACACACTGACAATTTCATCAAGGTTCAAATATAAAATACAAAAATGCAAAAATTGAAAACCCAAAAACATGAATCAATGTTTAGCCATAATTCAACATTGGTAAGTTAAATAGTAGCAGACACCCGAAATCCCAACATTTGCCGGGGAGGGTGGGAAAATCAACAGTGGCAGAATCAAGCAATGTTTTGTCAAATATATAACTTAAAAACAAAATCTCAGAATTTTTGATGAATATGATAACATCATAGACAAATAATAGAACTTCCAATTTCCATTAATCTCGTATGTAGATCTAAAACTCCCTAAGAACATGTACAACTTACCATCATTCCAATGCTTGAAGACTTGACGTTCCATTCTTCAGATCAACTTGATTAGTAGAAAATGAAGATATTTGATTGGGGATCGGCGCTATGGAGAGTAGGAATCCGAGATAATCTTTGATCCGATGAATCAAATGAGCTAAAGATGGAATTTGGATGCAATCAGCTACAATCAATGGAAGGATTTGGGTGTTTGAACATTTGGGGAACGGGTTGTAGAGTGGAGATGTCAGGTCGAGGCATAAATGGTGAGGTCCAAAACGGTGGACAAGGCCTTCATTCAGTAACAATGCATTGCCCATTGAATGAGCGTCTGAAAAAATTGAGTTATACTACCTGACAAGTTTTAGGCAGTAATAATATAAGCAAATCACGCTAGAAAATTAATTAATTGCGCTAGACAAACTCTCCTTTAATTTATATATATAGATTGTCTTCTTCGTAGGTATTACATGAGTTAAATACACATTTAGTTATACTTTAGTTAGATATGCTGCCAGATTTGGTTCTTATTGATCATTGTTCTTTATTTTCATGTCACTCTTTAACTCTTGGGCACAAGTTTAATGTATATAGAATTTTTATTTTTACTTTACCTGTTGTAGTACATATTTGTAAGCTATGTTTCAATACTTTTGTTTTGCTATTACTATTATGGGAAGTATATATATGTATATAATGTTAGTGAAATTCATATTCATTGTATGACCATTATATTCTTCATATTTCTGTACATCGATATGTCTATACAAAAATGTGTTTCACCCAAAAATGCTTTTTGTTATTGGGTTTTCTGATTTTTTTAAATATTGTTCTATGTCTCAATAGTTTATTTATTAAATGTTATATGTAATTGAAAATCTTTTTATGTTTTTCAATTTCCTTAGATCTCTGTCTATTTGGTAGTCCCCTAAGATGCACATATGAGACGAGTTTCATAAAATTAAAAAAAAAAAAAATTTAAGTAACCAGAGAAGTGAAAATGTTCAAGGAGCCGTTATGACAATAGACAAATAATATATATTATAATACCATTCACTAATGTAATTTTCAAAGAATGTGGTAATCATCAATGTCTAACATCCTTACGACACTATACATTTGGTATTCAAACATTCCTATCCGAACAAGGAATTCTGTTATGTTACAAATGGGATTTCACCAAATGTGGGTTGATTTGATCATGCTTTTTATATCTACTGTGAAGTACCACATCTCTTTTGAGGGGGAGGAACAAGGTCCTATCATTCCAGTTTATCATCAGTTTTGCAACGCCTCGAAGCTTGTGGTGCTCCTAAGATATGCACGGTTGCCAGGTAGCTTATGGTACTCCTAAGATATCCCATCTATTTTTTGCAGATGACAACATCCTTTTCTTCAAGCCAATGCACTGGAACCAGCTATAGTGAAACATACGTTGGAAGCATATGAAAAAGAATCCGGACAATCTATTAATCTACAAAAATTCTCACTGTTTTTCAGCTCAAATGTGATTAAGAAAAGGAGGAGTTCCATCAGAGATACCCTTGGCATTGATATGGATTATGGGCATGATAAGTATTTGGGTCTTCCTTTGCTTACTGGCAGAAAAAAGAAGGAGGTTTTCAGCTTTATTAAAGACTGTGTGTGGAAAAAACTTCAAGGGTGGAAGGAGAAGAATCTCTCACGAGCGGGTAAGGAGATCCTCTTAAAAACAGTAGCTCAAGCAATGCAAAAAATCCACCATGAGTGTCCTCTTGATCCTTCTTGTTTTATGTGTAGAATTGGAGAGACGTATGTGTTCCTTTTGGTGGGGGTCCTCTAAAAGCAATTCTAGAGGAATAACATCGATGTGTTGGGAGAGATGTGCTTTCCCAAAAGTCGTGGAGGACTTGGGTTTAGACAATTTCGGGAGGTCAATTTGGCTTTATTGGGTAAGCAAGCATGGAAATTGGTTTTTGAATATAGTTCTCTGGTATCTAAGATTCTTAAAGCTCGTTATTATCCACACTCATCTTTCTTTGATGCGACACTAGGATATAACCCAAGCTTCACTAGGTGAAGTATTCTTGCTGCCCAAAACCTCATAAGGAAAGGAAGTAGATACAGAGTTGGTCGAGGGGACAATATTTGAGGATGAGGAGACCTGTGGCTCATGGATGAACATGAAGGTACTATATCGACTGACCAAATACCTGAAGGTAAGTCTATTACGGTAAATCAGTTGATAAAGGTTGGTGAACAAAGTTGGGATTTAGATTTAATATATGACTTGTTCAACATTGTAGACCAACAGAACATGGTAGACCAACAGAAGATTTTACGAGTCTCTTTAAGTTCTCGCAGCCCCATGGATCGCCTCTATTGGAGGATGGAAGAAAGAGGAAATTATTCAGTTAAAAGCTCCTATTATCTGGCCCAAACAATGTGCTATGGTTCAAATCTTTCACTAGAGGATAGATTATGGAAGAAGATATGGAATCTCAAAGTTCCTCCCAAAGTTAAAAATTTCTTATGGAAAGCCATAAGCAATGTGCTTCCTACTGCCGATTTACTTAGGTTGAAGAGGGTTGATATTGAGAGTCGATGTTCAGCATGTTTACAAGCCGATGAAACGATTTATCATTGCCTTGTTTCTTGTAACTTTGCAAGAAGAGTGTGGAGGGCTTCCTCAATTTATTTTGGCCCAGATGGAGGAGATTGCTTCAAGGATTGGGTATATTTGATTCCTAACAAAATGAACTAGGAAGAGGAGGAGATGACTGTGATGTTATGTTGGGCATTATGGATGAACTGGAATGAGGTCGTGTGGAATGCAAAGTCGCACATGGTGACAAAGGTGCTATACTTGGCCAAGTCTTTTTGCAACAGTGGCAAGAAGCTCGAAATTCTCCGGATGTATCACAGCGGGCTGTTACAGACCAACTTTATCCACATGCCTTCATATAGGAACGGCCAGTGTCGCCATTGAAGAAAATCAATGTTGATGGTGCTCTTTTTCAAGGTCAGAACCGCGTTGGCATGGGACTTATTCTTAGAGATCACAGTGCTTCATTTTCGAGGGGTAAGTCTATTATATTGGAAGGAAATTTTCAGTCAAAGTTTGTCAAAGCTGCTGCTATCCAAGAAGCTCTTCTATGGATTTCTCAACAAGACTCGCAAGATGTTGTCATTGAAATGGATGCTCTCCTTGTCTTCCAAGCCTTGCATAGCTCAAAGACCGTCTGTTCACCTTTTAGGTTAATTATAGATGATTGTCGTGTCCTTACTTCGAGTTTGTCTAATATCCAATTTAGTTGTGTTAGGAGATTTTTGAATCACGTGGCTCACCAACTGGGTAGGGTCACGGGTTCTATGTCAGACTCCACGGAGTGGTTAGATAACCCTCCTAATTTTATTCTTGATGTACTGGAACCATGATGCTTTGATTGAAAAAATTCCCCTTTCAAATGTATTTCAGAAACTATAGGCTTGACATCAGAGTAAATAATACGAGGGACTTTTCTTTTTTTTTTTTCAAAAGGGAAATTAGTCCTTTTTTTTGGACCTTGTTTATATAAGAGGGAGATAGAGAAGGGGTAAGTGTAATTCAAACTCGAGGCCTCTCACTCAAAACATAAGCATCTAACTATTGTGAAACTTGTTCGAACTACGGAAAATTAGTGGGTAATTTCATGCAATATCATAAGTACAAAAAATTAATAAAAATACAGTTCATTTCTAGCTGAGCTGGGCTGCTTCTTCAGTAGTCAAAGATCCAGTCATAATTGTTAATTTTGTCAAGAGAATTCAACAAATAAAATGAAGTCACTTAAAAAATTTTAAAATACAATTTTAACTAAAATTAAAATATAAAATTGTTATAAAAGAAAGAAATAAGAGATAAAATGATCACCTCTTCAAATTCTTATGTTTCATTCACAACATGAAGTATCTGTTTATACATGTGTATGTGTGTTGGCCAAGAATATTTGAAGCTCAAGCACTTGGAGTAGTGGCCAAGAAATCTAATCTTATGGATTCTAGGATTTCAGGTGTAGAATAATGATTCACTCCATAATCAACTTACAACACTCATCTTTGAATGACTATCTATATATTAATTGTCTTGCTAAAACCTTAGTTTGACAAAAATTTACTGGGAAAAAAGTACAAACTCAAGGAAAAAAGAGTACATCATATTACTAACATTTGCGGTAATAAAATGCTGCATCATTAAAACCTTGTCAGGAAAAGCCAGTGAGACAGAACCTGATCAAAGGAAAAAGAGTATAGCTACTCGCCCTGCTAGTTTTAATTGACCCTATCCCTTAAGAGATTCCCAGAATTCACAGTCTCAAAATCAGGCAGAGAACAAGAAAGCAAAAACTGAAGAACACAAAAAATTTGGATTTTGGCCTAAAGGCCCTGGAGAGGTTCATGACACCAATTTAATGGAGCCACTACGTCCTTCCGTTGAAGCTCCACCCACTGTGGATACACTTCCCAAAATCTACTATAACCGAAATGTTTATAAGGAGGTATCTAAGAATACACATACAAAAGGAGAACACATCTCACACACGAAGCCCATGGATCTAACGCTATCTCTTGCACTGACTCTCAAACCCACCACAATACTCACAAAGAGATTACACATCAAATGGAATTTCATAGAGAGAACAAAGAGAATAAACCTTAGATTTGAAGAATGGGAACATCACACTCCGGGATAAGAAACAATAGTTACACACACATATAAGACTTTAGTAGCTAAGATTTAAGGCTTGAAATCAATGGATGTGATGGTCTATCAAATCTTGATAAAGTGCTCTTTAAAAGAAAAACGACTTTGCCTTTGTTTTGAGAGACTTTGGGACCACACTTTCACAATCTCGACCTTGGTTGAAAAGTTTTGGCTAAAGCTATAGTAGACCTTGCTAATGTATCCGGTTTCATCGCTTCTAAAGATTAACACCTGCAAACACAAAAACAGATATCAGTCTTACACCTTTTAAAAAACCAACTCACGCACCTTTAAACCCAAAAGTACACAAAGTAAATTTAATTTTTAGTGAGGAACAATATTTAGGGTATCAGACTGTCCCTAAACTTGGTCAAAGGAAGAATTTTCGTCCGCATATCAATAGGGTTATGTATGGTGGAAATTTTCTCAATTTTGGAAACCTCTCTTATAAAATGAAATTTGATGTCCACATGCTTAGTCCTATCATGAAACATAGGATTTCTACTCAAATGGATAGCACTTTGATTATTCGAGAAAAGAATAACATCATTTTCATTTTTCAAAAAACGAAGTTCATTTAAGAAGCCCTTAAGCCAAATTCCTTCCTTAACAGTATCAGTAGCTGCAATATATTCAGCCTTAGTAGACGATAATGCAACATTTTTTGCAACTGAGAATTCCAACTAATGTAAGTATTACACTAAGTATAAGAATAAGCAGACGAGAATGCCAGCTAAGCACCTGCTGGCGAACCCACGTGAGGGACCTTATAGCTTACGGCTGATGGGACTTTAGCATTAAATGCAAAGTGATGGCCACTGGCCCCACACATGACTTAAGTAGTCATTAGTCTAAAAGTAAAGGTCAAATCCCAGCTGACATGACTCATAGGTCATTCGTATGGGCCCAGCATTAAATAAATATAATCATCCCCCCATGTAACTGGCAAACGGGCATTATAAATAGAGGCAAACAAAGCTGAGAAAGGAGACAGCTAAAAAACCTCATTCTTCTTGTCTTTGGCGTATTTACTATCTTTCAATTATTACTAACATTCCTTTTCTTTGCACATTAGCTATGTAAATCAATTCAAATATAAAATTCCTGCAAATGCAAATCTTGTTTGTTAAGTCGAAGGCTGAATTTGACATCAACAAATTGGCGCTGTTAGTGGGAAACTTTACAAAAGTCTGTGTAAAAATTCCCGTTGAAAGAAAATGAGTGGATGACCCTCTAGAAGCCCAAGAACAAGAAGCAATGATGTCCAATTGTCCCTCAGGCTTTGAAGGAATCGGGGCGCAGCTGGTGCCAGTCCCTCATGGCCTCCGGCTACCACGGGAACTGAGACCCTCCGGCGGTAAGTAGAAGCCCTTGCCAAAGAAGTGCAGTGGTTGCAACAATATGACCTGCCAACTTCCTAACAACACGCGTCCGATCCCCATAAAAGCACGGCTAAGGGAAACATTTTCATAAGATTGGGCCCCTGGCCCTAACGAGGCAACGGCAGGCCGAGGTTGCCTTAGCCACAACGACCGAACAAGCATAGACAAGGGAGAAAAAGCCTGACGTTCCAATGCACGATAAGCTCGACCCCAGAAATTCTTCAAGATCACCATCCAGCCTCTCAATAGACCTACGAGCTAGGTCAATGGAGGAAACGGCTCAACGACCTCAAATAAGAACAATCTGGGGTAAATAAAGTTTCTAGCCGGAGGAAGGATAAGAAACCTTCTACCATTCCTGAGCCCATTGCCATCCTTAACGTTTCCGCATAATACATCTTTGATCTTCTAAGGGGAGACCCAGACTTTCTTGAGGCGAAACCCATAAGGAGGAGGGTGAAAAATACGGACCAATCCAAATACTGTAGATACCATAGGGCTGTAGGGCATGACACAAACGATTGGAGGCACCTAAAGCGAGAGATCTAATAGTTGATTGGACAGGGATACTTGGGTGACGTCATAACAGATTACCAAGGGCTGGAATGACAAGTTCGTCCCATAGCAAACCTCAAAACCCAGCCTCTAAAGAACTGACCTCCCGCCGAAATCCGCATGCTCAGTATCAGAGACTTTGGCGCGGACTGTTCTAGGAGGCAAAGGCGAGGTCTTGTGCGTAAAGCCTAGATCACTCACCCGAGAAACACTTCCCTTCATCTCCAGTGAGTTCTTTCTCCCCTTGCCACCAGGCTATCAGCATCCAACTGAACCCCCATATAAGCACCCTAGTCATTACCATACCGGTGTCAGAGGTCAAAATTCAGAGGACCCCGGTCGATAACGGCAGCACTGTGAACATTATCTATTGGGAAGCTTTCCAACATATGAAGATGGATCTTGGGGATATACGGCCCTATGAAGTCAGGGTTCAAGGTTTCACTAGAGACCATGTAAAGGCCAAGGGTCAGGTCATGTTCCCTATCGAATTAGGGGACGGTCCCTGCAAAAGGAAACTTTTGGCGGACTTCCTTATTGTAGGCGCACCTCCAAGCTACAATGTCATACTCGGGTGACCCCTCTTATATGAGATTAAAGCCATGGCCTTGGTATTTCATCAAATCATGGAGTTATCCCACCACCCAAAGAATTGCGACCATACTAGGTGACCAGCCTGCGTTACCGGAACTCAACACGGAGTATGACACTTGCAAAAACGTCCGTTAGAAGTTTATAATGTGGATCTAAGGGTTGGAAATTTTAGG